>VZRZ01008460.1:4237674-4266352 GCA_013398175.1 Climacteris rufus | reverse complement strand
CCGGGGCTAAACCACTACAATCCATCAGCAGCTTCAGAGCCCATGGGGAGGGTTTCTGAGGGCAGGACAAGGAATGTGAGACTTGCACTGCTTGCGTTCTTGACCTTCCATCACTGTCTGTGACTTTGCTGTCAAATAATCCCGAGCAGGGACGTTTTCCGAGTGCTGTGGGTGGGGAAGAGGTGCAGGAGCCTGCCTGCAGCACAGTTTCACTTCCCTGCTGGGAGCAGTGGAGGAGAAGGAGATGGAATCTCAGATCCATGCACAAGGCCACAGATGAGCTGTGTGAGACAAGTTGCCATCTCAAAAAAACCCCAAATTGCTCAGCTTTTAAAAGAATGAGTATGTGACTTCCCCTTTGTAAATGAGCTCTGTGGATTTTTGTTCAGCAGCACGAGTGGTCTGTGGGGAGGGGGAAGGACACGGATGTCCTTGTGCTGCTTGCTGGCTCTGGTGATTGTGCATTGTTTCTGGTGCCGAAGTACCAACCCTGTGATTATTTTTCTTTTTTCGGTAGCTCCGTCCTTAATCCTTTGCATCAAATGCAGAATCTCTGCTGCGGGGTTTGAGTTTGTTCTGTTTGCATTTCTGCTGGATGTGGCACAAATCTGGTCTGTCCCTTTGCCCCTGCTTCTTCAGAGGGAACTTTCAAAATATCCGTCTTTATCTGGAGCAGATTTGGGTTTCACACTGCCCTGTTAATGTACCACAAAGTCCATGAACCAGGGAAAAAAAACCACGCAGATTAGGAAACATTCCCAAATTTCCTTCACTCCCCCATCTCCACCCAAAGAGATGGAGACACTTGTGTAAAATTGCCTCCCATTCACTGCACAAGCCCCGTCTGTGACTCCAAACATCCTAGCCAGGCTTGCCATCTGGATGAGCTTGACCTAGATACAAACTCGTGTGTTTGAGCCAGCTTAAAGCATAGCCTTACTTTTGCATGGTGAATGGGACTGCCCCAGTACTTTTCCCTGGAAATCATAGCTCTGCTTCCTCAGCTCTGTGCTGAAGCTGTGTTTTCCTGGGTTGGTTTGCCCCTGGGCACAGCTGAGGGGAGATCAGAATGTTTCTGGGGCTGTGCTGTTTTTCCTGTGTTTCCATGTGCAAAGGCTGTGGGTTTCTCACCCTTGGTGACCTACAAAGCCTTTCTTGCTACAGCCTCATTTCTCAGCAGAAATGGGAAAAGGTCACTCAGTCCCTCACCTACTAATCCACTAATGGATGTAATGGTGAGTGGATGTTCAGCTTGCAGCTCCCCTCTCCAGTCCTTACCTCATAGCTCCATCAAGCTGGGCTCAGGTTTCCAGGCTGAAGCCATGGCAGCTGCCAGAGTCTGACCTCCAGCCTCCCTTGACCTCAACAGGCAAATAAACAGAGGGGCAGTGGGGTTGGGATGAGTTGTACTCTGACTTTGGGAGATTCTGAGCCATTTTGATGCATAAGCAGAGTCACCCCCTCGTCAGCTCTTTCAGCTGCACACACAGTGAGCCCTCTGAGCACCATGGTGTGGGTACCTGCCTGTCCCTTCCCTGGCAGCTTCTCCAGGCTCTGAAGTCTCTGGCTTTACTCAGTGTTGTCATCCCCTGGCGTTTCACACCTCCCCACTTGGACTTAAGCTTTTTTCTTTTTTTCTTTCTAATGTTGCAATTAGAAACTTGCTGCAAGGATTCTTTAAAAAAAATCATTAGATTGAAAAAAGGACTCTTATTCTGCCCCTGTGTGTGGCAGAGGTGGGGAAAGGGCTGGCATGAATGGACTGTGTGACCACAGAATTACCCTTCAAAGCAAGCAGAAGTAGCATGGGGAGCAAACTCAACATTGTGGGACTGTTCAGTCCCCACGTTCCTCAGGGAACAGCAGTGCTCAGGGAGATATCAGAAGCAAGTCACTGTCACATCATCCCACATTCCTGATGCCTCCAGGGTCAACCTACTTTGTGAGCTGCCCTCAAGCTCATTTTCTCTGCTTCGTGGCCACCCAGCTTTGTCAGAAAAGTGTTTCTGGGCAGTGCAGCTCGAAGTTGGAGGGATAATTCACAGTAGCTGGAGCTCTACCTGCAAACATGTTGTCTGGGGCTCTGAAGCACAAGCTTCAAGGCATGGGCAGGAGCTCAACACCCCCTTGGTAAGACAGCAGAAAGAACAAGCTGTTATATACAGAGCTAAAAATAATTGCAAAGCTTTGAGTCTTCCTCCTGGTTGCAGCAGAGTGATGCTCAGAGTGCTGATGGCCGAATTCATCTCTGGCACAGCTCTGACCTGATGATGCATTAAAGCTTTTGTGACTTTCTGAACCTCAGTTCAGATGAGCACAGAGCAGCATGGCTGCTTTGATTCCTAACTTGGAGGAGAGTAGCTTGGGGCAAGCCCAAAAGCTGGTGTTCCCAAAGAGATTGGTGCCTTTTTGGGTAGAATTTTAATAGGCAGGCTTAAGGAGGGGTGAAATGCACAGAATTGCTGAGATTGACCCAGCAACTGACAAAGCATCTCTCTCTAAGACGTTTCTTGGAGGAAGGATTCATCTGGGAGGTAACAACATGGAGTAAGTAACAGCCATGAGCCTGTTTGCAGGGAGCTGTGCTCAGGCCAGGGAGAATATCAGCACCATCTGGGGCATCCCATGGGTATCCCTGCCTGGCATCCTGAGCACAGGGTGCTGGGGAAGCCCAGACACCTTCATGGTCACTGCAGAATCCAGAGAGCATCTTTACTCAGCCTCACTCCCTGGACTGCAGCGTTTCCCTGGCAGGCACAGATGGAGATACCTGCCCAGATGAGGCCACCCAGGCTGTCGGTGATCTGTTACAACGAGCCTCTTCCACCAACATACAAGTTTTTATTCATCCTTTTGTTTTCACAACAGCAGCCAAGGGAGACTCTTTGTCACCGCCTGTGACCAAAGAGAGTGGCTGAAGAGTTTGAACTATAATAAAACGCTCACTGTATCGATCTTGGCTCAGGATTTGTTTCCCTTCTTGCATTAACTCCCCATCGATTTCTGTGATTACCTTAGAGCATGCAGTTTGGTTGGCCTTGTCCCTCAGCTGGCAGCTCCCCTGTGCCTGCACCTCACTCCCCTCCCAGCCTCCCTGATCTGCTCATGGACCACTTGTTCAAGGGGCTCTGGGGTAAGCAGGGCTTTGCTTTTACCTCCTCGGTCACAGAGCTTTGTTGCTGTATGTTCATTGCTATTGTTAGTGTAGAGGTTAGTGCTCTATGGTTGGGTCATTATTTTAGTGCAGTATCCCAGTAAACTCGATTCAAGGCTGAGGAGTCCTAGCAGAAGCTAAAGCAGGGGCTTGAGTTTCCCCAGAGATGCTTCACTTCCCCATGTTGGGAATCCTGACAAGGCTGTGTTGCTGCTGCACCAAAGGAGCCTGAGGCACAAGCATGATCAGGGATGGCTCCTGCTCATTGGGACAGCTGGTTGAGATGATGGTGCTCATGGAAAGCCCTTTCCCTTTGCCAGGTTGGGTTCTCCAATGCCACCAGAGACCTACTGAGATAGACAGAACAAAACTCTTCCCATCTTTGCAAGGGACAGTGTGGGGTTGGCAGCTGCCACTCACTCATGAAAGTGAGCTTTATTATTCCTCCCTCTTACCTGCAGCTCCACAGTGAAATCATGGAATGGCACTTCTGTGAAAAAGGACCTTCCCTGGGGTCGTGGTGGGGGCTTTGGCTCCCTTTGCCTGTGTGAATCTGTGGCCACATCCCTCTGAGCAGGGGGGTGGCAGCAGCACTGCCCTGGGTGAGTGTGGGGTTGGGAATGGTGCCTATTGTGGTGTCCTGGCTCCAAGCATCAGGTGCTGTTTTTTCCAGACACTGATGCTGTACTGGGCCCCTTGGCTTTATTTAGCTTTGCACGTTTATTGTACTTTCTACTTACTTAATTATTCACAAGTGTGGATGCTCTCAATAGGAAGAGGAACGGTGAATCTCCAGGTTTCCTTTCCCCTGTGCTGTTGGATGTTTTTGGTGCTTGTGATTCACTTTTTAGTCCACCCAAAGACAATTTTTTGTAAAACATTGACATCTAGTGGCTTTTCTGCCAAAGGAAACGATAGGGAACAAAAGTTTGACTGTGAGGTAGCCGGTCACAATGTCACTTGGGAAAGCAAATGAATGTCCTTCTCCTCCTTACACAGCACTGAGGACATGGCAATCATACCCTAGGGGCTCAGGGCTCCTGGGCACACATTCCTTGGTGTCCTTGTCATGGAGGAGTGGCCTTCCCTGGCAGGACAATTTGCTGATTGAGCTACTTGAATTGCATTTGCTTAAGCAGATGGCCAGTATCCTGATGGTGTTCCTCCAGCATCATCCAGCTGAGGCCATGGTCCTGTTAGTGGAGGAGCAAAGAGCTGTGTCCATCTTCAGGCTGTGGTGGTGGACAACACGGTGTTTGACAATGGATATTAATGTGCAACCCAGAGTGAGCTCTGGGCAAGTTCTGTGGTTGGACTCCCAGCTTTTCCAGCTGGTGGCCTGGTGAGTTCCTGTGGCACTGTCCTCCCCACTTTTGACACTATCGTGTTGCTCCAAACCAAAGCCAGCGCCTCCCTTGGAAATGTTTTCTCTTGCAAAATGTTGTAATGCATCCTTTAATTTCCTGTTAGTCACTCAGCTCTCCGCTCTCATCCTTTCAGTCCTGTATCGGGTGAAGGAAGCAGGATACAATAGGATTTTGCATGGCCTTTTCCAAGATCCTCGTTAGGGTGCAAGCAGGTTGGGGCTTCTTGGGTCCCACTGATCTGGCCTGGGAAAGGAAAGGTCCTGTAGGAAATGCCTTCCTCAGAGGTGTTATGCTGCTCTGGGACTTGTGCAGCTGAGACCCACGGCTGCTTACCAGGGAACATAGCACAGCCAGCTCTTTGCAGACTGTGGAAACCTGTCAGTGCAGCTCTGTTGTACAGGAAAATTAAGAGAGCCAGAGCTACCTGTGTCCTGCTTGTGTTGTGGCTTACATCCTAGGAGATACTTCAGCTATTCTCCCCAGGTCTGGGAAGAGCACCAGTTGAGGCACCAGCAGGAGCACATTGCCACAGGGGCAGCACAGCACAGAGGGGAATCTTGGCTTCCCTTTGCCTCTGTAGAGGCAACACCTATTAAAAAGAGACAGCTTTGTTTGTGCAGGCAGATAAAACCCTTCCCACTCCCCCTGGGGGTTTGTTCAGCCGTCCTTCACCCTGCGAGGGTGAGCGTGCAGAGGAGCCTCTGCAGCAGGGCTGCTGAAAGGCTCTTAAGTGCTTTTCCCAGCTCCTATTGATTCTGAGCGTTAATGCTCTGTGCCCTGCAGACACACAGGGCTAAACACTCTGTTTTCCTCTCCCCTTGGCAGGAATTTCTACTACATCACCATCCTGCGTGACCCCGTGTCCCGCTACCTGAGCGAGTGGCGCCACGTCCAGCGAGGAGCGACATGGAAGGCGTCCCTGCACGTCTGCGACGGCCGGTCCCCGACCACCGAGGAGCTGCCCAGCTGCTACACGGGGGACGACTGGTCGGGCTGTTCCCTGCAGGAGTTCATGGACTGCCCCTACAACCTGGCCAACAACCGCCAGGTCCGCATGCTGTCCGACCTCAGCCTGGTGGGATGCTACAACCTGTCGGTCATGCCCGAGGAGCAGAGAAATAAGGTTCTGCTGGACAGTGCCAAGGAGAACCTGAAGCGCATGGCCTTCTTCGGCCTGACCGAGTTCCAGCGCAAGACTCAGTATCTCTTTGAGAAGACTTTCAACATGAACTTCATCTCGCCGTTCACGCAGTACAATAGCACAAGGGCCTCCAGCGTGGAGATAGACAAGCAGACTCAGCAGCGCATCGAGGCCCTCAATTTTTTAGACATGGAATTGTACGATTATGCAAAAGACCTGTTTTTGCAGCGGTACCAGTACATGCGGCAGAAGGAGCACCAGGAGGCGCGGCGGAAACGCCAGGAGCAGCGGAAGATCCTGCGGGCCAAGCAGGCGCACCTGAGGGAGCAGGGGGAGAACAGCTCCAGCACTGACTACACAGGGAACGTGGAGCGGTGGCGGCGGTAGTGGGGGCACCCGCCCGGCGCCGGAACGAAGCGCAGCCCAACCCAACCCACCGGAGACAACAAGTGATGCTTCTCGAGGGTCTGAAGCAAAAAGAGGTCAAAATGTTGCCTTTGCAGTTGCCTTTGCAGTAAATGTTGTACTGTACGTGGAACACTTAATCTTAGCGTGTAATTAAATTGTCCTTTTTAGGTTTGTTGGATTATTTATGAAATGCAGGAGCCAAGTAGGCTCATCGGAAATGTTTGCTTGGACATTTATTTAAAAGAAGTGAAAGGAAAAAAAATATCCTTAAATTAGTTATGAGTACAAAATGGGATGCTGGAAAATGTTTATGATGCTCGGCTGAAATCTATCTGGGAAGCAAACTCATTTCCTAATAACGAGCATTTAGCATACTCTCACAATACAATATATGAGCAAAACCTTTTCCCTTTGATTTTATCTTAATTTTATTTCAATAATGTGTTTTCAAGGGCACCAACTGCTTATGATATTTACCAAGTTAATGAGTGGACGATGAAGGGAACAATAAAGGTCTAGAAAAATTATCGACTAGTTTTATGTATAATATTGGCTTTTAAAATGAATAGAAGTAATTTCTCTAGTTATATAAATATTTAAAATTTTAAACTTTTTCTACCTACTGCTGTTTAGAGTTTTAAGCTTGGTCTATCTCATATTAAAAAAAAATCAAAAAAAAAAAAGGACATACATACTTTTCTGAACTCAATGCCAATGTTATAGACACTGTTTCCAGAATTTTTCAGGGCAGTATGATTTTAACCATTCTGGAGAAGTTACAGCACATTCTCATGTTTGTTTCATAAAGCCTTTTCCAAATTATAATCCTGTGACAGTGTCTCATTTTAAGTCTTTCTTACCCATTAAAATACATAATGCTGAATTTATCATTCCTTAATAATTGGTGGTATAAACTAGATGAAATTATGTTGCCGATATTTGTGTAGTGTCTTTAAAAATTCATAAAACTCTCTAATCCCAGCAATATTATGAAGAGAATTGCTCAATGGAAGTAGATTTACACTTGAATTAGGATTTACTTCCAGTAAATCTTTGCTACACCAGATAAGAACAGGGCTTTTTTTTTTTTTTCCTATGCTCATGAGCCCTTCTTAGCGATGAGAGACGAGGACTGAAGCTGACGGAATCTGGTTTTTCCATAGCCATAGTTGCACAGGAGGAGGAGGATGTGTGGTGCATGGGGTGCAGCAGCTTGTTCCTGAGCAGGTTTTGCTGGGACACAGGATGCAGAGCCAGAGCCCGGCTGGGATCACCCAGAGCCCTCTGGGATCACCCGCAGCCCTCCGGCCTCACCCAGACCCACAGGGACAGCAGACGGGGAGGTGGTGCGAGGGGCTCCTATAAATCTCTATGCAAAAAAATATAAACCTCTGCAAGGCTTGGGCTAGACATTCAGCAAGTTCAGAACATTTGTCCTGCAGTGCTCCCGAGCTTGGCACTGAGCACAGACACCCGAAAAGGGCCCTCTGTGTCCCCGGGGACGCGATGCTTACAAGGCTCACTTGCACTATTGCCTTTCACCTGTAATACTCTATACACCATGAAGGCAGGGGGACAGAAGATGAGGCAGAAGGCTTGAAAAACATCTTACAGCTCCACGCCTAAGTTACCTGGAAGTGGTTTTACATCTGATGTTGCGTGGCAGCCTGGGGGCAGCAATCCTGCCAGGGGCAAGGGGAGAGCAAAGCAGCAGCAAACCAATACCCTGCATTAGCAGCTTTGAGAAGAGAATAACTTCATGTACAGCGATTTATTTTTTTTTTAATGAGAACTGCAGTTGCCAATATGATGTCTCAGTTGTATTTTTGTTTTCATGGGGGAAAATAATTCGCTCTTGAAACTGAAAGGCACTGCTGTGAACAGGACTTACCCGTGGGTGAGCTGGAGGCCTGTTGCAGGAGGTGCATCTTGTTTTTATGCTGTGGTGTGCATGGTTTACAGAGACTAGTTGCATTTTCTTTGTGTATACTGTTTATTGTATATAGGGGATGTACGAATATAAGGATACCATTTTGTCATAACCATATCAAATTCTACTGATTTCCACCGTAGACGCTGTCTTATTGTGTAGATTTACAGGCCAATCCACTGACTTTGATTGTGTAATTTAACAATAGAACTGATAAATAAAATTTAACTACAGACTCCTGATTTTCATGTGATTATTTCTTTTTCTGACAATGTGTTGGGAGCTGCACAGCTCAGAATGGATGGTAATTCCAAGATGAATGAAATAGCAGTTGACAGCAAGTGTGTGAGTTTAAAGTCATGGCTTTCCTGAAGTGTATTTAAACTACAGCTTTCAAGGGCAAAACCACTTTAGACTTCTCTGGTTGAGGAGTTACTGCAGAGGTTTTGACTTCTTTTCTGAGCAGTCCTCAGAAAAACAACTGTGGTTTCTGGTGATTTTAAATATGATTGTCAATGGTCTGCAGCATTTAGGAGTTCTTTCTCTGAATGTACATAACTGTGTGTATACACATATGATTTGTTTTTTTTCCTTTATGAGATACCTTCCATTTTTGCTCCAGCTGGCTCTGGAGGACACTACCTAGCCACTGACTTCCAGTGCATCCCACTCTATCCCTCTTGGAGACACGCACAAAAAATGAACCAGTATTAGATGCAAAAGTAGGTGAGAATTAATTAAGCCATAATGCCCCAGATCAACTAGAAAAAATCATATCATAGAATCATAGAACCATAAAATGGTTTGGATTAGAAGAGACCTTAAAGCTCATCCAGTTACAAACTCTGCCATGACAGGGACACCTTCCACTAGGCCAGGTTGCTCCAAGCCCCATCCAGCCTTGGCCTTGAACACTTCATGGACTGGTCATCCACAGCAACCTGTGCTTCTCAGGGCAACCTGTGCCACGGCCTCAACACTCCCACAGGGAAGAATTTCTTCCTCATATCTAATGTATATCTGTTCTCTTTCAATTTAAAGCCATTCCACTTTGTCCTGTCCCTCCATGTTCTTGTCAAAATTTGCTCTCCACCTTTTTTTGAGCCCCTTTAGGTACTGGACAGAGCTCTGAGGTCTCTGTGGAGCCTTCTGCAGGCTGGACGCCCCCAGCTCTCTCATCCTCTCTCCAGAGCAGAGGTTCTCCAGCCCTCTGAGCATCTTCTTGGCCAGAGATGCCACAAAGACACTTGTTTACAGTTTGGATGGAGGCATTTTTTTCTTGGTGGCTATAAAAGATTGACAGATTTGCCAGGCTTGCAGCGGGACAGTTGACAGGAAAGTGTCCACGGGAGACTTTTGCCTTGACCTACTCAAATTCCCCTGTGGGGACAGAGCTGCCCCTCCTCTTACAAGTACACACAGGGCCATCTTAACCTCTGTGAGGCTTTTTGAGTGCTGGGGAGCAGGGAATGGAGCGGTCTGCCAGTGGATTTGCATTTGACTGGATTTATAGACAGGTCTGTTAATGCACAGAGAGAGCTGCTGGTGGAGCTGTTAATGGGATAGAGGTCATGCAAGATGCCTCCCTGCAGCTAAAAAAGCACCCAGCAATGAAGTCTGGCATAAAACCAATTGGGGTTGCCTTTTGAGAGGAGTAATCTGACAGCTGAGAAAACTCTTACTGCAGGAGAGGAAGGATGGAGGAATGGGGGATGTGTTTGAACAGACCAGCTTTGGAAGCTGAGGAGCTACAGCAGTGAGTCAAGTAGCTCTGAAACCCTTTGGTGAGTTTTGAAAACCCTGGAGACACGTTAAGAAAGCTTCCAAGCACCGAGATGCCTGCTAAGTTTCCAGGGGTGGAAGGGGGTGTCAGCACCACCAGCACTGCCAGCATCCACCTCGGCCAGTTGGTGCAGTGCCAGCGACTGCGCTGGAGATGGAGACGTGTAGTGCTGATATTAATGCTGAAGAGAAAATCTTGGTTCCTTTTGCCCTCCACAAGACTGGAAAGTTGGTAACTGAGAGCTGTGTGGCCTTGCAAAGGGCTGTATTTGGGGCTAATTGTTTGGGACTAAAGCTTTTCTAAAGGGTACCAGGTATGTAAAGGTTGTTGGAAGTGAACTGCTCAGCTGATTTTTGTCAATGACCTTTGCATCCTTTTTATATGACATATGATACATTTTAGTGTGCTGTAATACATATTTGCTTCCAATGATGTCATTTTTGAGTAAAAATGAACTAATGGGCTTTTTTGTGTAAGTTTTAAAATTCACACATTATCCAAAATGATCAGAGCCATGAATAACACCTGACAGATATCAGTGCAATTGCTGTTTCAGCTGTTTCTGCTCATGAAATCTGTGGGGAGAGGATAAGAAAACCTAACACGTCTCCTCTCTTAAATTTGAGCTAGAAATACCAGGTAATTGAGGGAACCTGTCAGATTAATACAGACTTTGAGCTGCAGAGCTGAGCTGCCAGGCTGACCCAGTATTCCTGGGGAGGCACAGAGAGCAGCTCTGGGTGGAGATGTCTTCTGCAGGAGAAATATTTTCCAAGCAGGTGATGCATTTAAATCTTTCACTTACTGAAAATACCGCTGTCTCCAAAGCATTTGGGTGGAGCTGGGCAGGGTTTGATTGTTGCTGGACCCTGCTGGGGTGGCAGTGCCTGGGAGGAGGAAAGCAGAGGGTCCTTCACAGGTGGGAACAGGGTCGCTGGGATGGGGAGCTGGGATCTCCTGCTTCCTCAGTGGAGGGAGCACTGACAAACCAAGCTGTGATCTGAACGAGGGTGGGCTCTGGGCTCTGGAGGCAGCTGGCTCTGTGTCCTTCCCTCCCCACTGGCAGCCGTGGCTCCGCAGAGGAACAGCCTGAGCAAACCTCCCTGAGCAAATAGCACAGCGTCTGAACTCTTACCTATGAAATTCAATTCTGGGTTTCCTAAAGCAATCTCCCTGTTCCACCAGCCTCATCAGGGGAAGAGTGTAATTTCATTTAATCCATTTCTTGAGTTCAGAGTGAACGGCGTTGCCATCATGCTAATATCACTGCTCTGCCATCTCTGGAGACGGAGTGACGAGTTTGGGCTTGAAATCGAATTTGGCTCTGAGCTTCCAGAGGATCTATCAGCCAAATTATCCGTGGTCTCTACCCAGAAGCTCTGTCATGCAGTTTAGCTCTGTGAGGATACATTAGGCCAGGCAGGAGAGGTTATTTCGCTTTTTGTTTTGTGAGCAATGAAATGCTGAAACAATATATATGCAAAGCAATCAAAATAGTTACAGGGAGGGCTGAGTGTTCATTTTCAGGACAATACAGCTGCTGCCTTTTGGTATCCTCAGCTATTTTAATTTATGTATTCCCTCCTGTGACTGCAAATAAGGTTTTCATTTGAGAGGATGTGCACAAGCAGTTGTTGACATAAACCTGTATATAAACTGTAGAGATTAATGTCAAATATATGTATTTTCTGATGGGCATACATGAACAGAGGGATGCAAAAGGGTCCTAGCACAGCACTCACTTGAGCCCTCATTCTGATAATGAGGTCTCAGCTCCACAGTTTGTGACTAATGGCACAACACTTGTTTTGCCAGTGAATAACAAATTTTCTGATAAATGAAGTTTGGGAATGATGAGAATTACAGTGGGAAAAGGATGAGTTCAAGGGATATTTAGACCAAAGAAAAGGTGAGATTTTGGAACAGCTCTGTGTTTTGAGGTTCTCAGCTCACACTTTATTGTCCCTCTTTGAAATCACATTCTTCTTTTAAATGCTGTTTTTAACTTGTCAAGGCAACCTGTAACGAGCCCAAATGATGCACAAGCTGAATTAAACCTTTGGTTTCAGGTTAAATGGTTTAGCCTGACTTGGGATAGAAATGTTGTGACCTTTTCCCTTCAAAAAGTCCTACAAGTACAAGCTGCTGGTTTTTGTGTGGGCTGTGGCTGTAAGGGGAGCAGAGCCTTGAGGTGTCTCTCTCCCCTTTGCAATCACTGCCTGGTGCTTGATACAGCAACAGCTCTGTAATGTTATTAAGTGAAGCACATGGAAAGTATTCTTTTGTGCCACATAAGCAGGTATATAGGGGGGTTATGCTGCATGGGAGATGTGTGCTCCACGGGGGGAAACTGGGAATTTCCCCTCTGGGCATGGCAAGCTGGGAAGCGTATTAATAGACATCATTACATTAGAATAATTGCTGTGGAATCAGCAAGCGCGTACATAATCTTTAATGCCTGGGAAATCTCACACAGTTTCAAAATAATTAAAAGTGGGATTAATCTAGATGCCAGACAACGCCTGCCTAATTACTAATGAATAAAGCTGTCTGAATGGCTGCAGCACCCTCAGCAGCATCAGGCTTTGAAGTCAATCCCCTGCTAATGGGCGACAGGGCAGGGGCGCGTCCCTGTCCCCACGGGCTGCGGCTGCCGGAGGTGGGTGAGAGCCCACCCGGCTGCAGCCCCCGCCGGGGATGCTCTGGGGAGACGCTGCTGCGGGTCCGGGGGTACAGGGACATGGGGTTCAGCCCCCCGGAGCTCCGTGGTTGTGCAGGTGCACTCTGCGTGTGGCTGGGAGCTGGCCCGAGTCGGCCCCACGGCAGGGGTTTGGGATGGAGGGGTGTAGAAGTGAGTACGTGGCTCCTCTGAGCAGCAGGATCCGTGTGAAGGTGCCCCCTGGGAAGGTGATCTGTCCCCCCATGCATTGAGCAGCGCTCTTTGGCAGACTTGGCTTTCATATGTCATTTTTAATTCCTTTCAAAAAGAAATCAGCAACTTCGTGAAGAGTCTGGAGCCCTGTGGAGCCCCTGCATCCTCAGTAGATGTCCTGAGCTCTGCACAAACCCAGACCCAGTGGGGCTTTGCTGTTGAGATGTTGCAGTGAGGTTTGCCACAGCAGCCAGGATTTGCTGCAGCTTCTCTGCTCTGTCAGGCAGCCATGGCCTGTGCAAGGCTGTGCCCAGAGCTGGCCACATCCACAGCACCAACTCCCATCCCAAACAGCAGCTGGACAAAACCCCGGGCTGGCTGTAGCTGGTGGTGCCCACGACTCACAGCCCGGGCCAGGCAGGGATTTCACAGTTTTATGAGGCTGTAAATACACAAAGAGCCAAAACCCTCCGCACAGGGAAGGTTCTGTGATGCACATCCCAGCTGGGCCCTGGTGATCCTGGGAGCACACAGACACGGCTGAGGCATGCTGGCTGGGGGTGAGGGTCAGGATGCCCACGGTGCTGGGGGGTAGAAGCCACTGCATCCAGACTGACCCTGGGTGCCACTGTCTGGTGCTCAGTGTGCCCCATGGTTATGCTCCCCAGAGGTGTTTGCAGACACCAGCCACAGATTTACAGTCATTACTGGGATTTCTGTGTTCTCTGAAGAGCTGCCACACCTGGAGTAAGTCCTGCTGCTGAAGGCCAATGTAAGAAGCTCTCCTTTCCCCTGTTTCCAGTGCTGGGGGTTTAGTGATGATGTGGGGTAACCTCTGCTGCTGCTGGGAAGTGCATTTGCCACTGCCATTGCCCCATTTGTTGTAATCCTTTGCAGGTTTTTATGGGCATGTGTTTATTTTGATTCAGTAGAAAAACACACGGTTGGCCCCCCAGATCAGAGGGGCTGATTGCTGGGGAGGGCAGATGAGTGAAATGAGCAGGTCTGGGTGTATTGCTTGTTTACATATATAAAAGTTATAGGTGCTTCCTAGGAGTAATAAATTGTGAATAAAAAGTACCAATATGCTGAGTTATTAAAATGTAGAAAAATATATTCTTACAGCGCAAATGTGTTGGAATAATGGGGAGGGGATCACAGAAGTGATTCCCTCAGTTCCTGTGCTCTGGTGTCCAAGTTTGCACATGGAGGATTCAAGGATTCACACCTGAAGGTGGCCCCAGGTGATGCCAGGTACCACCGTTGTTGGCAGGCACCTAAGCCAAGAGGTGACACATGGGCAGCCAAGAGGAATGGTGGCAGTGCTCCTCCCCTGGCCAAGGAGCCTGGAATGTGACCATCATTCTGGAAATCACTGAAGACTCGTGAGCTGTGAGCAGGCTGGTTCCCTCCTCAGAGAGGCACATTTGGGACCTCACGTGTGGCAGGGTGAGTGGGGGCACAGAGGAGGACAGTGTCCGTGGTGAGCCCATGTCACAGCCCCGTGCCCCTCTGCCCTGCCATGCCTTGGGCACCACTGCTGTGTTTCAGCTGCATCCCTGCTGGGATTGCTCACGGGATCCCTCCCTGCTCAGCCCAGCCATGCCAGATCCTGCCCGGGAGCCCACCTGCCCCAGGCTCTGCCAGAACAGTGCTGCCTGGTTTGATGTGCCAGGGAGGCACGGCCAGCACCACAACAGGCAGAGGGGGCAGCAGCAGCTTTCCCAAACAGTCCCTTCTGCTGTGTCCTCAAGCTCCATGGTGGAGAGAACACAAATTACAATTAAGAATGTCCTGCCTTGCTCCTGTGCCCTTCCGAGCACGTCCCGCACTGTGGCTCGCGGCCATCCGTGCCCATGGTGTGTGGGTGGCTCTGCAGGGCTGTGGTGGTGCTGACACACACACGGTGCCACTTCCCCTTGCCAGCCGGTCACACCATTGCAATGCTGCTGCTTTTTTTTTTATTCATTCCCTTTTTATGGCCCTGCTGAGAAAATGCTGCATCGGCGTCAGTGCGTGCAAAGTGCTGCCTGCAGAATTCCAGCTCCCTTCCAGGGCCTTTCGGGATGTCACTGCCAGTCTGGAAGGAGTCGTGCTGGCTCTTTGTCAAACATCACATTGAGTTTAAAATTACTCTGATGGCTCTTTAAGGCAGTGTGCTTTTCGTGGCCTTCTGCGTTTGTCATCGCTGGTCTCTCCCTTTCCCAAGGAAGGGCAGAGGGGCAGCATTATCTGGTTTGGCTGCATTGATTTTCTGGGAGTAGCAGGTCAGATTTTGGAGGGGGAGAAGAAGATCAGAACTGAAATGTCTGACTCTCTTGTTTTCCCTGGTGGTGCTCAGCTGTTGAGCAGGATGGGACTCAGGCACACTCTGTGAGCAGAGTTTTTCCTCCCAAGACACCTGGGTGCTGGATGAGAAAACAGTGCCTGGGTTGGAGGTTTGTAAAGCACAGACCATGAACTGTGTTAAAGGGAGAGTGGGGTCCACACACTCCTCCCTCCTCCTTCTTTCATGAATCTGGCAGCCTCATGCCCTAAATCCTCACCCCTTTGACCTGGCTGCTTTTCTGTCACTTCTGTACAAAAATGAAGGCCAAACCAAAGGTTGCAGGCACAATGCTAGAAATTAAGATGTAAAGGTGAGTCATTCTTCACCTTCTGCAAGATGCAGAACATCCTTTCCATGAGGATAAATACAATCTCTGTATCTGTACACTCAGCTGTTAATACTGTAAACGAAGTACAATGTTTTTCAGATTACTGAATCATTGCTGTCAGTAGAACAAGCAGCTCAAGCAGGCTGCCAAGGCAGGAGATGAAAGAAATCATTAATTTTATGTTACTGGTTCATGCACAAATTTCTGAGCGGGGGTGATTAACTTCTGGAACGAGCCACTGAGGGGAGCAGGGCATTCTCCAGTTCCTGCTGTCTCCAGATGACGGCTGGCTGCTGCTCTGTGAGGGATGCTTTTCCAAGACAAAGTTGCACTCAGTGCAAGTGCAACCAGCTGAATAGTGAAGGGAGCCCACCAAGTGCAGGGGGCAAGTGGAGACGGTCTAATAATCTCAGTCACCCTTAACACTTGTGACATGCTCTTAGAAAAGGTCTTGCTGCTATGCAGGTTCTGAATATTCATGGGTCAATTCAGTCTGACCCTTTAAAGAAATATCTCAGCTGGCACCAGGCACTGGGGCAGTGGTGCAGTCCCCTGTGCCTTCAGGGATGCTGCAGTAGCTGCAGGGCTCTGTCCCTGCAGTGCTCAGCAGGATGCTGTGCAGGAATAATTCTCTGCAGCCTTCCTTGGAAGGGAAACCCAGGCATGGAGAGGTTCAACACCTTGCTTTGGGGTGGGGAGGGAGGCTGCCCTGAGTGTGACAGTGTGGCAAAGCTGCCTTTCATCAGTCAGCTGCAAAACAGAGCTCTCCTGCTCTGCAGCCTGTTGATCATTTTATACATTTCTTGTGTGCAGCAGTCATGACAGAGGACATTGGTCCTCATCTGACCCTGGCAGTTCTCATCTTCCTCACAGACCTTGTCTGGGGGGTTGGATGCACTCCCTGCACTTGCATGCAGCTCCATAGTTGTAAACCTAGGAAATGTTTCTGATTAAATCACAGGATTGCAAAGAATGAAGGCAGGATGCATCTTGGATTTGCTCAGCCAAAGGGTTGGGGTGTGACTCGTTTGTTTTGCTTTGGTTGATCAGCCTGGCTCCTCAAGGGAGGGCTCAGCATCCAGGGGAGCAAAGAAGATGCAGCGGGGATGAGAGGGGTCATACTGAGCACATCTCGAGGGTGACTTGCTCGTGAGACCTCAGAGAAGAGCCCATTCCTCGGGCCCCCAAAGCCAAGGATGCTCCTTGCCATTGCCTGTTGCATGAGGAAGGCTTTGCTGCTGATCATGAGACTCAGTATGAGATGTTCCCACCTGCCAAGCAGCAGAGGTGCCTGGACATCCCAACCCAGCCTGATCTCTGCCCTCATCCAGTGCCAGGACCTCTGCCCTCAGGACAAAGTTCTCCCCTCCCTGGCCCCATCTGAGCTCCAGGGGGGAAAGAGGCATTTATTGAAAGGACTTCTGTGTGCTGGCTGAGTTCTGCTTGGTATTCAGAAGTGAAAGAAAGTAGGAACCTTAATGTTTACATCCGTACCAATTTAGGCTTTAATTTAGGCTATATAATGCAATCTATCTTTCCCTGGATTTTAATAGCTTTTCTATTATTTTGCTCCACAGCTACTTGGAAATGTGAGCTCCTTTACTACGTGACTACTTAGACCAATAAAGGAGCTATTTACTTAACACATTAGTTTGCAGGCAGCCTTCTGTGAGCCTGCTGGTGGAGGTTGCCTGTGCCCATGGCTGTGAGTATGAACATGCATAATTAATAAATGTTATTTGCTGGACATTTATTCCTGAATGTCTCGGCTCTCCTTGACCGAGAAATTCAGTCTCTCTGAGATCTAATGAAAGGTTTAGACTTTTTAATTTATTTTCTTAGATTAGTCTCAGAAAATAACCCTATTATTCTAATAGGTAGATCAGTCCCTGAGGAAGATATGAATAAATGAAAAAGCAATAGGTGAAAAATAGGCCAGAGCTGCTATTACAGAAGAGTCTTTCTGACCTTTTAATTTTTGGTTCAGAAGCACAGGAAATCAGACTCTGTGAGTGTGCAAAATGCAGCCAGCTGCTCCTGCATCCCCGGTAGCTGTTTTTCTGTACAAAAATGGCAGGATTTCAACTAGAGCAAACATTTTTTTCTGGAAATACCTGTTAAGTGCCTGTTGTATTCGATCTATTTCAGGTTGCATGGAGTGCACGAAATTCAGTGTATGTGTTCAATCCCGTTTTGGACTGTGCACACTAGAGGGAGCCATGGAAAAACCAATCCCCAGCCTGTGCCAGGCTCCTGCCCTTCCTCCTGGGCCCTGCCTGCTCCTGACCTTTCCCCTGGGAAAATGTCTGGTTTTGAGGAGCTTTTAAAAAAAAAGCTGTCTGGCAATGTTGGAGGAGTGGTTTTGTTGAAAACAAAGTGTACTGCGTGAATGTGCTGGTGTTGGTCAAAGTTTTAGACAGGAAAAAGGTGTTTATTTCAATTACATCTAAAGGTTGCCTTTGGAGAATGTCCCAGGTTGGGTGATGTTGGTGCTTTTGGATGTTGCCCTGTATTCCTGCTCCTTAGTGAAACGTTGTGCATACATCTTTTACACAGTATCTGGCTCTCAGGAGGACAGACACTGTTGAAAGTATTCAGAACCTAATTAAAATGTTTTGGGAAAAAGGAAATTATTTTTTCAACTCTTCTTCATCTGAAATTCCATCTTTTTCTCCTTCCGAGATCTTTGTGTGCCTATCACCTACAAATTCTGCTGATCTCTTCTTAAAGTCCCCTGCGCTCCCAGCATCTTCTTTCCACAGAGGGGAGTCCTTGGGGCTGGGGGAGAGGGAGCTCCTCTGCTTTTCTTCTGCCTGAGCCCTCTTTGCATTGGGAAACATGGAATGGGAGCTCCCAGCTCACCAGCCAAGTCCCAGGTTCTGACTGCCTCCTGAGCCTCCATTTTCCTCAGCTACATGATGCTTGTTTATAAGAGATGACCTAGGATGACAGATACTCTTTTTTGCCTCGTTTGGGAGCTGCTGTTGGTGATGCAATCCTTGTGTGCTGATGGGACCTTGAGGGGGTTAACACGCCGTGTGAGGCCAGGCTGTGGTGACACAAGGGTGACACTGTTTGCCCTGGCAGCTTTATGGAGAAGAGTGGGGCTGTTAGTGGAACAGGGCTGGAGTGCGAGCAGGGGTGTGAGAATTTAGCCCATGCTGCTGTTAATGGTGGTTACAGCGCTGCACATGTGAGGCCCGAACGATAACAGGCGCAGGCTGTTTGCTTTGCTGCCTTACAGCACAACAGCAGCTTTGTTGGGGCTTTGATGAGCTGTCTCTGCTGCAGCTCGGCCACGGGCTGCTCTTCTGTCTGCAAGGAAACATCAGCTCTGTTAAGGCAGAAATGTTTCCCTCTGAATGACAAGAAAAGAAAAGCCGAGCAGTGGTCTTGTCAAGTGCTGGTCCACTGATAAAACAGAAAATAGGACAAAAGTTTCCTCCCATCAAACAGGGCTATTCTCAGCCGAGAGCACACATCTCCCATTTATTTATGTCCTCTTGCTCCTGTGCTCTTTTCGTGCTCCCAGCTGTGTAAAGTTTCAGAGGAGCTATGGGCCTGACACTGCAATTCCCCCAAAGACCTGTCACTGGGCTAAATAACTCCAGCAACAGGCTGGGAGACAGAAACAGCAGCTAACTAGTTGGGAAGGCTTTCCAGGATTTCAGCCATGGCACAGAGGGGGATGCAGGCTCGGTGGGTGGGATATGTGCACCATCACATCTGAGCACCACGGGACAGAGCTGCGGCAGTGCGAGGAGTGGCAATCCCTCCTGGCCTCTCCTGCTCTCCCACAGTGATTAGTGCACCTTTTGTAAGTCATGGAAAAAGAAATATTAGCTGAGTAATGCTTAAACAAAGCCTCTGTGTGTTTGGGGACAGTGGGGAGTATGCAGGCCTGGGCAGTCCAAGAGTAGATTTAGAGTAGCTTTCAGCTTCTGATGAAGCCTGCCATATCCTTCTGCTTGGAGCAGTGACATTGGAGGAAGAAATGAGAACCCATTTGGGAAAGCATCATCACATCCTGAGTCCACTGATGACCCAGGGAGGTTTGTTTCGGTCTGAGATGGAGATATTCTAAAGTGATCTGCAGTGCACACCAGACACAGTGTCTGTCAGTGCTGGGATCTGCAGGGACAGGTCTCCAGGGGGATGGTGCTGGTTGTGTTTGGAGCTGATTGTGTTTGGAGCCACGATTCGGAGGGACACACCAGGGACAGTGTGTGTTAGGGTTCCCCTGCATGCTGGGCATTGTTGGGAAACAATTTTTCTCCTTTTCAGATGCATGTCAGGCTCTCCAAAGGTGCATTTGAGCGCTGAGAGGCACAGTTGTGTCCTGTGTGTTGTTCCCCACCACTGTACCTAGTTTCATTTAGAAAAAAGGCATCAAGGCTGGCAGAAGCCATCCTTTGTGATATGATGCAGCAACTGAAGGGAGAAACTCTGCTTTTTATGGCTCTCATGAAAAGGCTTCCCATTTAGCCCAGGAGTAGCAGCTGTTCCCCCAGTTTACAACACACAAACAGACTGCATTGTTTTCTGATTTGCCTTTTTTATTACAGCAGATATTGGATGGGTAGCTAGCAAAAAAAAAAGAAAAAGGCAGGGAAAGTCCAGCCCAGCTGGTTCACTTTATGGCACTTGGGAACTGTAGAAACTCAGTACATGCTCTTCCAGGCAAACACCATCCAGGTGCCCCCGTGATCGGTGCTGCTTTCTCTGAGTGCACAGGCAAAGGGTTTTCTGGAGCGGGTGGTGCAGAGATCTGGCAATCCCAGGGGAGCTTCATGTGTTCAGGATGTGCAAGAGCTGGGAGATGCCCCATGAGCCAGGCAAGAACCTGTGAGGGTGGCTCTGCACCCTGGTGGGAGCACTGAAGTCAAAAGGGACTTTTCTCTCTCAAGTCACCAAACAACAGCATTAATGTGAGGGAGCAGAGTGCTGAGGAGGCAGGGGCCATTTTAACAATGTGCTGATGCCTTTTTAAATTTACTATTATTGTTGTTGTTGTTGTTGTTATTATTGTTATTGTTATTATTATTACTATTCCAAGATCACACCAGCAAATGCTGGACTGATTTCTGTAAGCCAGACTCCTCTGTGTCAGATGCTCAGCGGGTATTGCTGCCTCGGCTGATCTTCCTGCAGGCAGCACTGGATTATGTTTTTTTAGAGCTTCCTCAAGCTCATCTGCCCTCGCGGCCGCTCTCACGGTGTAGCAAAGCAAAGGGGCTTCTGCCAAGGCTTGCCAGGCAGGCCACTCCGCAGGGCTCTCCTCTGCCTTCGGGTGACTCGAGCGCTGTGAATTGGCAGCAGGTTCTGAGCCCTCGCTGCAGGCAGAGGCTGTGCCAACACGCTGCTTCCTCCAGCGCATCGCTCCGGTGATTACAGCTTGACTCAGCCTTGCAGTGCTGCCGTTCTTCCCTTCTGAGCCTCTCCTGGGAGCCAGAGGTTTTGGCAGGCGCTTCCCCGGTGTAAGGCACCGTCTCTGGGGACTGGGATTCGCTCACCAGGACGGCCTCGCAAGAGCCCAAATTGGCTGCAGGCTCCCGCCATCGAGGGAGAGCAGCGAGTGCCAGCAGCCAGTGAGTCAGAGCGCTCCCTCGGTATTTCCTAGGCTTGGGCGGGGTCCCTCAGAAATGCCAGTTCACTTCCAAAGGAACATAAATCACTACATTTATACAAGCTTCAGTTCCGCAGATCCCTGTTTAGCAGCCAGGATGGGGTTTACAGTTAATTAAAAAAACAAAAAAGAAGAGGGCATGTGAAAGCAAGACCCAAATGCCTTTAATAATTATCCCAAGAGCGAAAACTTTCACTCTTCTTTCGGATGATGACAAACACTGGGGAGCAGCCGCCCCCGGAAACTCGGGCCCCTCCTGCCTCCCTCCCTTTGAAGCTTGGTTTCCTTCCCTTCGGCGGTGCAGCGACGTGACTGGGGACAGTGTGTTCATCACATGCTGCCGCTCCGGCTCTCGGCGGGGCTGAGCCCGGCTGCTCCAGCGGCCGCCCGTGTCCTCCCTGCGGAGCAGCTCCTGCCTGGCAGAGGCGCAGCGGGGCGGCTGCAGACATTTGCCGGCTTTGGAGAAGGAATCCCCCCTTCCCCGTCTTGCCTGGCACTGCACACCTCTGTGCGGGTGGCTGGTGTGGGCCAGGAGGGACAAGGACACTCTTTTGCTGGAGGAAGGGACCAAGCATTGTTCTGTGGGTAACCCATCCTATCAATCAGCAAACAAAGACTCACAAACCCCTTTGTTTAAAACAAACGGACCTCCCTTATCTGCTCCAACAAACTGAGAGCATCTTTTCCTGCCCTCTTGTTGCTGATCCAAGCCAGTTGATTTAAAAGCCTGGATACCTGATGGCTGGGGTCTTGTTTGCTGCATGTACCTGATGCTCACCACCACCCACAGCCCGTTGCCTCCTTTGTGAGCCTTGTTCCCCTCCAGTGTTTCTACCTTTGACGTTACGTTCCTTCTCTTGCAAGTCCAAAGAACAAAGCTGTCCTCCCCACGCACTCAGGCACTCCTTCTTTTCCTAACTGAGCTCTGCAGTGCAGAGTTATTAATAAAAAATCACAACGTCATGTACAGCCTGCACCATCACATCTGTCAATGTCACCACCACGCAAGATTGTGTGTTTTTTCCACCTTTCAGTGTTTCTTTGCTGCAGCAGTTGTTTAAAAGGAGGAGGAAAGCTGAGAAATCCCTCCCCACCTGCCAGAAGTGAGTGATGATTTCAGTTCGGGGTGTGGTAGTTTGATGTCGTCACTCGTAGTTATTAAAAACTGCTATTTGCGAATCCTCGGCTGCTAAAAATAAAAGAATTCTAATACTCTACCATGATTTATCTTATTGAAGGTGTCAAACTGATCCTGGTTTGTCAACCTCTTATGTAAAATGTCATTTTCTAAGTGGTGCTCACGGCCTGTGTCTCTGCTCGCTCCTTGGTAACACATGGAAGGTTAGTACTCAACAGCGGCCATTAAAATCGGCTTCTGTTTGAGTGGGGTTAGGTTTTGAAGACCTATTTTTAGCATTTCCTGTAGTTAGTACAATCCATAGAGAAGTGCAGGAATACAGTGCAGGACCCTCTCCCAGCTGGGTTTTGCTGCCATGAGGGTGAGTGATGTGCAAAGCAACTTTGGATGCAAGGCCCCTCTGCCCTGACACATTGAGGAATGCAGGACAAAACCACCTGAAGAAAACTGCAGCAAAACAAATACAGCACAACCCAAACCAGGATTTTATGGTGGGGCCCTTTCTTTGTGTGTTTCCCTTCTGCAGCACAGGTGGGAGCTCAAATGAGTTACCACCCTGGTGCTCCCCATGGCAGGGTTTGGCTCACTCTGATGATCGTCTTGTAGCCTTTAGTAGCAAAAAAGGGAATTAGCTTGTGTCTTTCTTAGTATTTCAGAGGATTCACAGTACTGCAAGAATATGGAGCAGGGGAAGAGGTCACAACATCAGCCTGAAGTATCAGGTTCCTCCAGCATGGGATGCAGGGGCCGTGGGTCTCATGGCACCCACGAAGGCTTCTCCAGGGGGGTGTGAAGGTGACACTGGCCCAGAGAACCACTGCAGCCTTCACCAGCCCTCTTGGCACAAACACTTCTGAAATAGTCTCTTCCTGTATGTATGTACAATGTCACTGGAGTGCAGCTCTGCAACCTTTTTTCTTCTCTGCACACAGATTCCTTCATGTTACACACCCATGGGCAGCCTGTATGTACATTATCAGGGCTTTTGCAGGGGACAAGCAGGGCCATTGCCATTGCTGGCCTCCAGGGAGATGGCACAGCATCCACATGGGTTTGCTGAGAGAGAGCCAAAGCTGGAATTAGTGTGACTGTTGTGTCCATGGGGAAGGTAATGGCAGCCCCAGGCCAATTCACTGTGTAGGCAGCCAGCTGCCAGGAGGGTTTGGTGGAGCCAGGGGAACAGGGTGATGGAGAGAGGGTTGCACTGGGACTGGAAGCCCCATCCAGTCCTCCTTGTTCACTGATATGTGAGGCTACCTGGGAGCTTCATCATTTGAAGGTTTAAACTCTCATGGACTTTGGGGGAGAAGGTGGAAACTGCTGTGGGCTAGGCAGGAGGAAGATCTCTTTCAGCTGTCAAAATCCCTGACTGCTTTGTGCCAGCTTGTGTGAGTGGCCATTTACTTCCCATCTGGATAGCTGCATGGTCAATGAGGGGGAAGGAAACTCCACTCAGTGCTAGAATTGCTTTGGTGTGGAGTATCAGGGGTATTTCTTCCTCTGTTGTTACAACTACCTTACACCATGTGCTGTTTTGTGTGCTACCATGTGCTACCTTACACTTTCTGCTGTTTTATTTAGCAATAAAAGCAAAAGGTCACTTGTTTGCAACCTGATGGGGTGTAGGTGCCATGAGGCATAATGTGGGAAGGACATTGAATACATGTGCTTCTTCTGCTAACCATGGGCTGTTCACACAACCACCCTAATATCCCTTCCCTCCAGACACCTGCCAAAGTCACAAACCTCTCCTACTTTGTAATTCCTGCCCAGGAGGTTTGGGACACGGAGGAGAAGCTATAGACTAAGAGGCCCCAGTCTGGTCCTCTCTGGCTTCTTCCCCTTCCCTGGGGCAGTCCCAAGCACAGAGGCTCGGGATATTCCTGTTTCTCCTTTCTGGTTCACCCAGCTGGTCCTCTGAGTGCTCGCAGAGTTGAGTGCACAACCCAGCTGAGTCCCCAGCCTCGAATACAGCCCCTCTGAATCCACCAGCTGAGTCATCTGCTCCAGGGTTGCAATTTTGTGCAAATTCCAGCCCACGTTTCCCAAGCATGGGCATGGCCAGGCTGCCTTGAGTGGATCTGCTGTGAGCAGATCACGCACTTGTACAGCGTGCAGGCAGCTGGAGATGTAAAGCACCACCTATACAGAGAGGAACCTGCCCCGTGCCTAATAAGGGATGTGGCATGAGTTAAAATAAGGGACACCAGAAAATAATAGACTTCACATGAAGGAGAGCAATAATTTGCAGCTGTAAATCACCTTTCATCTACAGATCACAGAGGCGTCTCAAGCACTAATTAGCGCAGCCTTGCAGCATCCCTGCCCCATAACTAGCGCGGGGCAATGGTTATTCCACTGCTGGCACGCAGCCACATGTCCTTGCAGGCACCTGCAAGAGGGAACTGGCTTGCAAGGTTGGTCCTGTTCCACTTCTCACGGCTGTGCTGGAGCTTCCTGGGCACCTGTGCCAAGGGGCTGATATGTCCCAAGCCATCGCAGCTTCGGTGTCTGCTTCCACAGCAGGTAAGTGAGGATGGGCCACGGGGAGCAGAACTCACTTGGGACCCAACCCATTTCTGCTTTGGGTTTTATTTGATATTTTCTATGTGGAAATCACTATTTGACTCAAAGAAACCTTGAGTGAGCAAGGTAAGCTCCTCCAGCAGCAAAAATCCTTAACAGCGTTGTAAGTATGGCAGGGAAGTTTACAATCTCCTAAAGTTTTCATAAATAAATGTGTGTGTGTGTATATTTAAATACATATATTTACAAAACATTTTCAAAAAATCTAGAGTTCTTTAACCTTGGTAGTTATCTCTGTAATGTTGGGCAGACACACCCAAAGCACTTGTTAACTTGGGTATGAAGCAGAGAAGACAGGTTTGCAAGGACCTGTACATGGAGTTGTTCATATTTCTCAGGAAGTGTGTGGAAGCCTGGTCAGTCCCAGCCTCAATCCCCTGCTTCCCTGAGTTGTGGCATCTTTCCTATGGAAAATGAAATATGCTTTTCTTGGAAGAATTTAAATGTGAGAAAGAGAAGTGGCACAATCAGGAAATTGCACAATCAGGAAATTGGCCAGTTAGCTGTAGGTGTACCAGACCCATCTTCCCTCCCTCTGAGCTGAGTATCTACAACACACATCCTGCAGCACCCCGAAAGACACAGTGGAGTCTCTGGGATGCAAAACTTGTCTATTTTGAGTTTGCAGTGAGCAAAACGAAGCAGAAGTTACTGGGCTGCATGTGGGAATTGAAATGTAAGACTGTGAAATATGGGAGAGGGGAATCAGACTGGGTAGTCTCTCTCTGCATTTGAAACGTCTATGAACATTGTTGAAGTACTGTGATCATTTTGCATGGCTGAAAATAGCTCTGCAAGGTGCCGGGTGGCAGTGCAAGCCAGCCCTTGGCACCACACGGCTCCCAGCTCTGCTTCACTGTCACGCCAGGAGCTTTGCTGTACAAAGGAAGCACAACTGGAGTCTGCTGCTTTGTCCATGCTACAAGGAGGTAAATTAAAGGCTAGAGAGATTTTAATTTGCTCCAGGACATAAAGAACGTCGGGGCAGAAGTGAGACCTGTGACAGTCCCCAGCTGACAGTCCCTTGCCCCGAATTCTGCATGATGTGGGATTCATTTGCTTCGTTAAAAATAACCTTGTTTATAACCTCTGTTTCATGATTCAGCTTTTCTGCAGTCATCAACTGATCACCATCAAAGCAGGGCAGCATCAGATTTCAGCAGAAAGATGCAATAGGCTGTTGCAGCTCTGGTGTGCTCCTTGCAAAGGGCAGTTTGATTGAGGAAAGGAGGGATACCTTGTCAAAGGGCTGCTCTTTTAGGAGAGGAGTTCTCCTCTCTGAGATCACTGTGCCAAATCCTAAACCGCCTGTAGCTCCTGTTGTGCAAATCCCCACCCATGGCTTCTGCCCTGCCAGAAACACCAGTGCCTCATCACCATGAATGTGGCCCCGTGCAGGCCCAAAGCTACAGACAAACGTGGTTTCCTGGTTCCTCTCCTCCTTCTTGCCTGTAGGTCAGAGCATCAGACATGCGCTGCTCTGCATAAGGCAACCCAGAGCCCTACCAGTGGCACAGCTACCAGTTCTACGTTTAAAGCAAGACTCATTGCCAAGAAAAATCTCCTAGAAAGTCCCACACACCCACTTTTATTCCTTGCACTGTAGTGTGACGTGTCTCACGAGCAGCACAGCTCTCCAGGCTTCTAATGACCATGTTGCCAGGGTTTGCTAACTGCTGTATTATCTTGCCTGCAAAAATCAGGCTACACAGCTGCAGTCCTCATCTTGTTTAGCAGACTGGGAAGTGGAGACACAAAATGGAAAGGACCAGCCCTCTCCAAAAGCTTCTGGTGACTTTTGGCTAGCTCTGGATTAAGTTGCCACGTTCAAGTGGGTCAGCAACCACTGGCCCAAATGATGTGCCCATGGACACACAAATAATTGTTAGCAAAGACCTAAACAGAAGCCAAACCCTTGAGACACACACCTGTGGTACAAATTTGTGCTCATCCTTATTTTTTTAGGAGCTAATCCTTTGTCCTTGTAGGAAGAGGAATTTTCCATAAATGCGGTATTTCTTTACACCTCATTGTGCGTTTAATGTTTAACAGTGGGATCATTATGGTTTTATTAGCAGCATGCAATGCTTTGTCATCTTCAACTGACTTTGCAAACATTAACTAATTGATCTCAACTATGAATCAGTGCTGGTAACTAGGAGGGGAGGCAAAGCGGTCTGCTGGTGGTCACTAGGGAAGTGGTTGTCAGAACAGGGCACAGAAACCAGGGCTCACACTTTGCTGCTCAGACCACGAACATGACAGTTTTATTAGTGTTATTTCCATTAGTGCTGCTGTCAGGGAGGGCCACCGTGTGTGCAATAAACAACCCTTGGCTGCTTCTCACCGCTTCTGGTTGAGCTCATGCTTGACAAAATGTCACCAACCCTCAAAAAACGCTAAATTAAAAAAAGAAAAAAAAAAAGGACTGACTTTGTTTTCCTCAGTGATCCAGTGGTTGCTGGTTGTTCTGTGCTTCCCCTAACAAAATGCATAATTCAATTATCTATATTTGTGGGGATTAGATGCTAAAGTCAGAAAGGAGCAGGGTTGCTTGCAGCCACAGCCTGAGAGGTTTTTAAGGGCCACATCAGCAGAGACTGACTTGAAGCATCCTGGAGCCGGCTGCCAGGAAATTAGCTCCTCGTTTGCAGTATGCAGAACATGTACAGAGGCTTCATGATTTACTCGCTCATCTGCTTCACATTGCGCCTACTCTCCCTCGCGACTGTCCTGGCGTACGCAATCTTCTGTTGCAAAACAGGAGTGAAAATGAGCGCTGCAGCGTGGAAGAGCTGTGCCACTACCCAGGTAAGGGTGGCCAAGCCTGGCAGGGACACGGCCCCTCTGTGAGGGGAGAGTGACAATAGCTTCGGGGATGGAGGGGACCCAGCGGGAGGCTGTGCTGGTGGCTTTGAGGACAAACGAGATGTGTTTGGGGGGATGTGATGACTGCTTGGGGGCAGCGGGGTACAGCCCCTAAGTGAGGGGATGCAAGGATGGCTTTGGACATAAGGGTGGGTGTGGTGGGGGGATGTGATGGTGGCTTTGCAGACAGCAGGGACAGAGCAGGAAGGTGTGATAGCGGCCTTGGGAACAGCGGGGATACAGCGGGGACATGTGATGGTGGCTCTAGAGGGTGTAGAGTGGGAAGGTATGATGGTGTCTCTGGGTACAGTGAGGACACAGTGGGGGCAAGTGATGGTGGCTTTGGGGACAGAGGAGACAGAGTGGGAAGGTGTGATGGTGGCTTTGGGGATAGAGGGGACATAGCAGGGATATGTGACACTGTCTTTGGGACAAAGGGGACACAATGGGGGGAAAAAGATTTTTCTTTTGGGGATAGTTTTGGGGATAGTGGGAACACACAGAAAACTGTGATGGTGGCTTTGGGAACAGAGGGGACACAACAGGGATGTGTGGTGCTGATTTGAGGACAGTAGGGATGCAACCCCTCAGTAGGGGGATGTGACAGTGGTTTTGGGGACAGTGGGGAAACAGCAAAGGGGTATGATGGTGCCTTTGTGAACAGTGGGAATACAGCTCTTTAGAAGGCAGATGTCGCGGTGGTTTTGGAGACAGTGGAGACACAACAAGACGGTGTGATAGTGACATTGGGAACAGCGGGGATACAGCGGATACATATGATGGTGGCTTTGGGGATTGAGGGGACAGAGCAGGGATGAGTGACGGTGATTTGGGGACAGTAGGGATGCAATCCCACAGCAGGGGGATGTGACGGTGGGGACTGTGGGGACACAGCAAGGGGGTATGATGGATGATGGTGTTTTCGGGGATGGAGGACACACGTCAGGGAGGTGTGAAAGTGCCTTCGGGGACGGACAGGACCTGTCAGAGAGGTGTGATGATAGTTTGGGGATGGAGGGGACACGGCAGGGAGGTGTGGCGGTGGCTTGGGGACAGCGGGGATGCGGCCCCTCAGCAGGTGGCGGCGGCTCTGGGGGCAGGTGGAGTGGGTGCGGGGGCGCGGGGGCTCTGTGTCCGGCGGGCGGGCA
>VZRZ01008460.1:4205437-4236727 GCA_013398175.1 Climacteris rufus | reverse complement strand
AGTCGAAAGTGTTGCAGGCGCTGCCGTACCCCCGGACGCCTGGTAGCGTGGCAAACCCCTGCTCGGAGCAGCGGGAAGCGGAGTTTTACTTCTGGAAAAGCAGCCCAAACTCTCTGGAGGGCTCCGGCCGCCGCAGCGGCGAGAGAGGGGCCGGAGGGGAGGGGGGATTTTCTTTCCTTTTTTTTTTTTTTTTTTTTTTTTTTTCTTTTGTATAGATGCGTTTTTTTTTTTTCTNACAGCCTGGCGAAGTTGATGCTGGCTCCCAAAGTGTCTGGCTTTTTTTTTTTTTTTTCTTCATTTGCTTGTGCCATGGTTAAAAGCCTCGAGATGTTTCTTTCCTTTAATTATTCTTCCCATGTGCCTGCTGGTGGAAACATTCCCCTCCCGCTTCGCCTCTTTGCCCCCCTCGATCCTACCAGGCCAGGTTACGCATTTTGGAAAGTGCAGCCATGATAGACAGAGCAAGTTCTCTCTCCCATTTTGCCCCGGCCCCGCGGTGTGACAGCTCGCAGGAGGTGTGCCTTCCCACCGGGAGCCACCCCCTTGCTGAATCATCGCCGAGCCATGTCCGGACAGCTCGTCCGCCCGGGCAGCGGGACATTCCCCGGCCGAGCATGAGGCGGTGGCGAGGCAGACGCGAGGCAGAGACCTGTTAACATTCGGCTCAGGCGCGGGCGAGCGGCTGCGGGGAGGAAACCTTCCCCTTCCATGGCAGCGGGAGCTGCGGATGCACTTTTGAGCTCAGAGGCAAGACGTGTGCTGCCGTAAGGTACCCCTGCCTTTGAGGTAGTGAGAGTCCGCCTGCCTGGTCTTGCAGCTTTTGCCTCTCTGAAAACTCCCGTTTTGCTCAGATAGGCTCCGTGCGTGATCAACACCTGGCTGTGGCAGCGATGTGTGAATTCGTGGCGTTGTGGCTCTTAGCGATAATCCGGTATTGCATTTGCGTAGAGAAGTGTGAGCAGTAGTGTCGTTTCTGTGCTGTTTGCCTAAAACTAGTTTTTTCTGCACCGATGGAAGTCGTTGCCTTTGTTACTGCAAGGAAATAATGACTTAATCTTTTGGGGGCTTGGGGTGCGAGTGTGTCAGATGCTGAAGTGTTGCTAGGTATCCCTGCCTCCATTCAAAGGTTGCCAAAAAGTATGGAGTGAGAGGTGGGATGAGCAATTTTCAGCTGGGGTGTATCAGGCAAGGCTAAATTGCAGCAGTTGTTGGACATGTAACGTGATCCTGTAATTAGAGCGAGATTATGGTCTATACCATGTTGAAGCTATTGAGTGTCTGCGTTGGAGCAGTCTGAATTAAGCTAGTTATTCTGGGATTATGCAGAAGCAGAAGTAATGCAGTTAAAGTTTCCATACAGCAGCTTCCCTGGGGTTGCAGAGATGTTTTCCCCCTATGGGTCCTCCTTGCGGGTATTTTGCTATTAAGGTAGTACGTGGAGGCTGCAATGGTGCTGCTGTCCAGGTTGGAGAAACGCCTTACGTGGCACAGTCCTGCTCCTTGGAGCTTGATTTACTAATGAATGTCCAAATCATGCATCTCAGGCCTGGGAGGGAAAACAGGAGGGAAAACAGGAGGGAAAAAAGGGAGGACTTGGGGGTTCAGCTTTGTGCAGAACTGAAGGACTTAAAAGACGCTGTAATTTGGCCTTAAAATTTCCCTGCCCCTGTTATCTCCATACCCGTTGTGGAGAGCCCATGGGCTGTGGTCCCTCCAGAGCTCCTGCCGGTGGGGCAGGATCTTCCTGGGGCTTTTGAGTGGCTCTGGTTTGCTGGGGGGTTCCTCTAGTGTGGAGCTGTGGTGGCACAGCCGTGCACAGGCAGACCTGGGAGGCTGTGCAGAGTTACGGTGTGTGGGCACCAGCTCTGCTCACGGGTGCTAATTTCCCTTGGTGTGTGTGCGTATATATATAGACATGGTACATATTTAAATGAAGTAATTTTAAAGTAGAGATGGCCCAGAAAAGTTTGAGAGCTATTTCAGTGTTTTGAGTGTTTCTCTTTCAAAGACAATGGACTGTGCTGAGGCTTCTAAGTATTATGGGATATTATGGCAGAAGAAGGAGCAGTCTGCGTTGGGCTCAGTTGGTCTTCCTAGGAGCAGCTGAGTTTTGTGTATGCACCTGGTTCAGCCTGTGTACAGCTGTGCGGCTGCTGCAGATCTGGTGCTGTCTTATGGGCCTTTTGGGATATTAGCAGGGGCCCAAAGCAGACCTGGTGGTCAGTGAGGAAATTAGCCCCACGCTGCCGTAAACTGTCCTGCTCAGCCTCCTGCAGCATCTGGCCAGCTCAGGAGAATTAAGGGTGCCACATCCTTTTTGCTGCTGTGAGGGAGTGGGGGACCCACATGGAGAAAGAGGAAATGGATCTAGACCTGTCATTCTTCCCTCCCAGTGCTGTAGGAAGGTTACTGACAGTGGGGATGCTGGGCAGTTGTTCCTCCGAGATGTTGAATCCACATATAGGGTTTTCTAGTGGTTTTCATGCCCAGTTCCACTTCACAAGCATGGTTGCCTGCTCTGCCCTCTTATTCTCTATTGGGGAATGGCTGGCATGAGCCTTAAATGTTATTCTTAGATTTTTACAGACCTAGGAATTTTCTCCTGGGCTTGCCCCATTTTGGCAAGAGGAATATATGAAGCTTAGAGTTTTGCACTTATGATGCCAGAAGAGGTGAGTTTTTGAGGGGCTACTCTGCACGTTTAAGCGACTCTCAAAGTGCAACTTAAAAACTTGTGACTGCAGGGAGAGAGGTTGACTTTCTTACTTTTTACAGCATAGCTTGCAAATCAGTTTTGAAGCTGGTGCTGTGGTTGAAGTCGGCCTGCTTCTAGCCCTTTCCTCTAGTCTCTTCCTTGTGAATTAAGAATAATCTTGCAGAATAACAAGGAAGAAAAAGATGCTTATTTTAGCCAGCACTCAGCTTCTCCATGTGGCCACAGAAATTGTTGGGTTGGCACAAGTACTTGTGGGACCCACACAGGACAGCATAAGGCTGGACCACAGCAAAGCTGCGTTGCTGATGCCTGGCAAATGGATCTTCCTAAATGCACAGGTCAAACCATGGCTGTCCTAGTCACCAGTGCATGCAGCTTAGTCAAGAGTTTGAAAGCAAATGAAGATTTTCTTTGTGTTTAATGCAGGCACAGGTGAAGATGATGGATCTACAGTCAGGATTTGGTGACTGATACCCACAGTAGGACACCTCTGCTGTGCTGGTGCTGAGAACTTGGCTTTGGCAGTGGAGTAAACCATTGCATGACTCAAATGTATTGGGAAAGAGTATACAGCATTCATAGGAGTAGGCTTTTTGGACCATGAACATACTAGAAGTCATGTGTGGAAACAAAAATGAGTACTAGAAACACGAGGCTGCTCATTGAGTGGGCAGCTGAGCACTGAAAAGCATGGTTTGCTTAGATCTTGGTGACCAAAGGTTGTTACAGGAGCAATAGCTCTCTTGGTGTGCTCGGAGAATGGTGCAAACATCCAGCCAAAGAACTGCCACCTCAGACACACATGGCATCCTGCATTTCCATTGCCCAGGTCCAACCTCCTGGCACCCATCAGGAAAAGTGTGAGAAAAATCTTTTGCAGAATGATAGAAGATCTTGGCTGGGGAGCGACCATAGCGTGGAAGCAGGGAGGAGAGGATGTCTTTATTGAAGAATGTCTGTTTGCTCTTAAAATCCCTTAAAAGCTCTGAAGCTCAAGCTTGCTTGATTTGCTGTGTTTGCCATATGTAATATTTCAGTGAGAAGTTTCAATGCAGTGTGGCTGAGTTGATGCAGGATTTCCTTTTCAGGTGATAGGGATCCACTTATCCATGTGTAGTATACCGATTTGTTTATTAGACTGGTTTTTTTTTTTGTGATCTTCTTTTTAGTTGGTGTAGTCCAGACCTCTGGGCAGTGCATACATCCTTCTCTAGGGCAGTGCTAAGGTCCCAATTTGTCATATGATTTAAGCAGAGACTTGTCTCTCTTGCTGAAATGCAGTCTTTAAGATGGAGCATTTATAATAAAAGATTTTGTAATTCTCTGTTCACCTCTAATGCAACACTATGGGTAGCCTAGGCTTTCTCTCTGTGTCTGCTGCTGGAATGCAGTTCCTTATTGTGTCCCCTAAGTGTAGAAATTGTATAAACGGATCCTTTTAGTTTGTTTTCTCCAGGTTCTCGTGTGTGCAAATTCCTGCCCCTGGATACATGATTTACCTGAATTTGTGCTTGTGATGCTTTTGCAGGTGGGCACCTCTTGTCTGCTAAGCTGTGGAGTGCATGTTGTTCTTTTAAAAGGCGTGTATCCTCCCCTTTTTCCATGCCATCTTCCAGGAAGGATTGTCTACCCAGAGCGATCTTATCATCTCCCATTTTGAATGGTGTCAGCAGATATTTGTTTTTTCCCTTCTCCCGTTCTGATGCTAAGTACTCACCATGGGAATGAGTCGTCTTGTATTACTCACATGGAGCAAATCTGTGGCTTGGCCTCCAAATTACATGGCCCTGCTGAGTGAGGGTGAGGGCCCGAGAGCCCAAGTAAAGGTGCCAGGATCTGTTTCCTTGGTGGTTTTTTTTGTACAAGCACGTAGGCCGATAGCAAGCTGAAAAAGTGGTGGCCTTCTGAGCTGGGTATTTTATGTCTGAGGGCTTCTGAATGCATAAAATCAGAGAGAATGTGTCTGTGTAATCCGATCTGCTCTTGAAAGCCTTGTGGAGGGCTGCATGCTGCAGACATAAGCTGTGTCAATAAGAACTCTATTCACCCTCGGAAAACAGCCTCGTGATCGGGTTTGATTGGCAGGCTTCCTAAGGGAGGGCCTTTTTTTGAGAAAGAGCTCCGATTTTTTGGCGGTACTTCTGACTGCCTTTTCGGACTCCCACTTATTGTTCTTTCCTTGGCGTGATAAACTTGGATATTTCTGCTGGGAGCTTGCTGGGGCAGAGGGAGGGTTTAATGTAGCATGTTAACAGGAGCGTGGGGTGAGTTTCCTTCCTCACAGTGCAGCCCCTCTGCCAAAGCCGTGTCTGTGGGCACGAAGGTGAGGGATTTAAAAGAATCCGAGGTAGGACTGGAGGCTGCTGTGTGCAGGAGAGCATTCCATACTCTTGTGCGTGCTCAGGGTGCTGTCTGACAGAACAGTGGCACAAAACACCCATTCTTATAAAAGTCTTGGATGGTAATGCACAAAACGTGTGGTTGTGCTTGTTTATGTGCTTTTTTCCCCCTTGGTTCTGCAGATGTCTCTGTTACCCAGAAGTGTTGTTGGGTGAAATTCTGCTTTGGGTAATGCTGCCATAAATCTGCTGTGAAGGCAGTGTTGTACTAATGGCTGTAATTTGCTGGTTGCTATTATTTATAAAAAAAAAAAAATTAAAAAATAAAAAACTGTGCAAGGCAAAAATCTAATTCTGCTTTAATGAAGTATTCTACACCTGGCATGTGATCTTTTAAAATCTTGTAGGAAAAATCTGCTTGAGCTGATAAAAATGATACTTATGAGATTTGCTGAAAGCAGAATTTTAGTCATAATACCAGGTTCTGAGCTGCTGTTCAGTGTGTAGTGTTTGTGTAAATGGCATTTTCTCCTGCATTACATGTGTGATATTCGGTGTTTGCTCTGCTGAGGTCTTAAAGCTGTTCTCTTTGGGATTGAGTTACTGGCTTTAGCAAAAGAGATGCTGGACTGTCAGTTTTGCATCTTTCTTTTCTTTTTTTTCCAAGTCCCTTGGTCTATCTGTCACTTTTTTTAAAGCTTCGTGTCCTTTGTCAAGTGATCGTTTGAAAATTAGCTCATCTGTATAACTTTCTGGGTTATTCCTGTAGCTGCAAATGAAAGCTTGAAAATATAATTAGGATGTAATATGCACGAGCTCAAAAAAAAAAAATCCCAACAAAAAATGAAGTAATGCAAAGCTATTATTTAAAAGAAACGCAATTATGTTTTGAGCCAATTGAGGCTTGTCTTAATTTCTCAGGGTATGCTGGTGATGATGTAGTAAAACCAAAATTAACTCCTGAAATATGCCTGTCCTTAGTCAGGAATTTGGCTGGTGAAAATGGAGAGAGCCACTGAAAGAAGGGGAATCCCCTTGCCGGGGAGCCAGGCCCCGCGCGGTTTGCAAATGGATGCAGCATTTCGGGTGATTCCTGCAGTTCCTTTTCCCTGGCTCTCCCCAGCTGATTCCCCTTCAATAAAGGCCTGATCTTGCCTGCAGCAGCTGTAATAACAAACTGTTTTAGGTGGGATTTGCCCCTGTGCAAAGTGTGCAGACCTGGGCAGCCATGGGCAGAGCGAGCATGGGCAGGAAGCACTGGCTGCTGCTCCTCTTAGTGTGGGGAGGCCGCAGCTGGGTGATTTGTTTTTACTTCCTGTTCCCAATCTGTTTGGGTCAAAAGTAGCGGTGTTTTTCCATATTAAGATGTTTGGCTTCATTCTGCTAGGCAGCAATAAATTTCACACCGCGCGCAACGTGCTTCTTATATTTCAGAGCCTCTTTATTGCTGCCTTGACTTTTAATTTGGATGGTGAAACCTTTATTAGTGCCTTCTTTGTTGCACGACCTGCTTTTCAAGGAAAACAGAAAGCTTTTTCTTTTTTTCTCCTTTCCTTCTGTTTTGGAAAGAGCCTTTGAAATAGCTCGCAGGTCTGTATCTGAGCAGAGGGAGGAAACCGGCAGGTCTGTCTGCCATGCCTGGCTCCTCAGCAGGCTGACAGGGAGACAGGGACACCTCGGCCTCCTTCTGTGCTCCTGGAATTAATTGGGATGCTGGGATTTAATTCATTAGTGCTTGTGGAGCGTTTGGTGGCGTTTTGGTGGAAGGTTCTGGGACTGTGTGGTGGTGGGGTGTGGTTGTGCAATGCAGGGCTGTGATGCTGGGAGGAGCCCGTGTGGGTTGATGGACCAGTTGTTTTAAGTGGTCCTAAAGGCTGGAATGGTGAGCTGCCGAGCGTCCCCATCTCACTGATGGGAAATCCTGCCCTGTAAATGGTAAGCAGCTCGTGCAAAAGAGCAGCTCTGCTCTGAGCTGGCTGCTGGCCTGCTGCTGAGAGTTGTTCTCCAGAGCACTGGGTTAGTCCACAGCATGCAAAATGTTACCACAGGCCATAAGGTGCAAAACCAAGGGAGGAGGGAAAATTGGGCTCTTCGCTGGCTGGGCAGCAAAGGTGCTTGTGTTTTTCTCCCCAAAATCTTGTCAAAACTCTTGATCAGTGCTGGTCACTCTTCTTAACCAAGTTGCTCAGTTGTAGGATCTCCTACTCTGCAGCCAGCAAGTCAGGATGGATAAATCTTTCTATAGCCACACCAGGTATCAGCGGGCTCCTTTCAAATATAGTCTGAACACTTTTATATAAATAGTAATAAGCAGTGCTGGCCCAGGGGGCTTGTATTGCATTTTCAAATACATTTTAGTGAAGTTATTTTTGAAGTACAAAAAAGAAACAGTATCACGGAGCCATTCACAGGGTTCCAGGTGGTTTGTCCTCCTCGGTCTGTAGCCTCCAGATGCTGGGGTTGTATCTGATTGGGGAATTCAGAGCGCAGAGGTGTCTTGCGAAGCCTCCATGCCCTTGGACAGACTGCCCAGGTTTTGGCACTGGCACCTCCACCTTGTGTTTGCACTTGACTCCTGGATCCACAAACATTCAGTGTACTCTGCTTCTTCCTCAGACCAAGTCCATCACTGATGGCTTTGGCTTGACTAATTACTCAGTGAAGCACTTGGTGTGACAACCTCAGTGCCCTTCGTTAAGCAGAGCCTTGCTAACGAGCTAACGTTGGCGGTGTCCCAAGTGCCCAGGCGTGGCCTGGCTAATGAAGCAGCACCTTTCACATGGTGCTTGAGGAAGCTGCACTTCAGGTCATGTAAATAAGGCAAACCAGAGTGGGCTGCTCTCCTGCAGGATGAACAGAGAGCCCCTTTCCTCCTGCATCTCTGCAGTGAGGTGACACCTCCCCTGCTGGCTCTGCATGCAAGCAGCCTCTCCACCTTGCTCAAAAGCGCAGGCAGGTTGTCCCCACTCCTCCCCGTGCCTGCACTGCCCACTCCCTTGGACCAGTCTGCCCAAGGTACCTCTCTTGTGTGGCTCTCACCTGGGCTTGGCCACCTTCATCATGATTTTCAGGGTCTGCAGAGCACTTTGTTGAGTAGCTGCGATCCACGTTTCTTCTGAGACTGGGAAGATGAGTATGGCATGTAGGGCAGATTTGTGAACCTTGCTAAAGGGAGAGACCTGCTGGGTTGGGGACTTTCCAGCTCTGGTGACTGTGTTGTAATATGACTCATTCAGTAGCTGATGCTCAGATACCAAGGTTGGAATGAGGATGCTGCTGCCAAATGGCAAATTCATTCTGTGCCTGTGTTACGTGGAAGGTTATCCTTCTGACAGGACCTTGAGGTCTATTCATAAGGTACAGGGAAGCTTCTGGTGTGTTTAATAATAGAGTTGTTTATTTTCTATACAGTGCCACCCATCTTGTTTTTCTAGAGATACCTGGATGTCTAAATTCAGCCCAGATGTAGAGACTGTCGTAGATGCCCCTAGCTGCGTGGTGACACCTTTTTGCATGCCAGCTTACATGAGAAAGTTTTCCCCTGGGTCTTGGAGCATCTTGTGGGGAATGTGTGTATTTGGGAAAATTGTGGAAACCTCTTAACAGTGGGGCATTGCCAAGGCAGAGCCATTGCCTGCTTGAGCTCCCAGTGCCCTTGGCTCCATGGGTGCCACAAGGAGCAAAACCTGCTCTTTCATGCACTTCATATGGTTTTTGGCACCAGGTGAAAGGTGTGCTCTCTTTCCTCCCTGCTGCTGTCTTCTTTCCTCTGCTTTGTCAGGGTCATGCTTGCTTGTCCTGGCCAAGGGAATGATGCCTGGGCTGATGCAGCCTGTGCTTGACTCAGCTGGAAAAGGTGGTGAAAGCAGAGCTGGAGGATGCCCAGGGCTGCAGGAGAGAGTCTGCATGGGTGAGGCTGAGTCAGTTGCTGGCGGCCTTCGCAAGGTGCTGGGGTTTTTATTTCAATAAAACACTCTAATAATTATGTGCAGATTTAATAAGAGTAATGCTTAGAGCAGCCCTTGCATAAGGCCGTGAGCTAAGGCAGGTGCCTTAGCAGCAGTAATTCCTTTTCTGAAACAAAAGGACTGGACGGTTGAGTTGGATTGATCCCATGCAGCGGCAATTCACCACTAACTACATTTCAGGTAACTGCCCACTGATTCCAGCTTTGTAGGCATGGGGATGTGTTGGCTTAACTTACCAGTGTAGGGACCAGGAGAGCAAGTGGGGATTGCCACAGTCCAGCCTAGCATGCCAGATTTGGGACTGACAGGCAGTGATTTGTGGGATTTTTGACGTGGAGTTCCCTTTCTCTCAGTAAAATGTAGATTCAAACCCTTGTGAGATGCTTTTAGCACAATTGTTCGTGATGCTCAGCAACAAACACGTGGCTGGTGGCTTGCTTGTCTGATGGTTTTCTTTTGAGCATCCTCAGATATTTGTCAGCATCATGATGTCTGGGGAAGGGTGTCCTACAGTTGAACTGAAACTTACATTTAAAAAGTTTTTTCTTATGAAAGTAAATGTGTCTGACTCTGCTGCTGTTACTGTGCTCCATCATCAGTTTGCTGATGCTGGCTGTAAAACCATTGAATTCCTAGTGGGGTAGCGCAGAGCTGTGTCTTCAGTGTGAGTCTGAATGTTCGTGAGGAGCAGTTCAAATTTAAAATCAAGTTCTGGTCACCAGTTACAGATACTTTTTGTTGGTTCCATGTGCCTGTGAACACGTGCTGGTGCTGTAGTGTGTTCCAGGCTGGCAAGTGTCAGCTCCCTCTCCCTAGCAGAACCCAGGGATGAACTCCACTTTTTCCATCTGCAGGAATGACACTACTGCAGCATGAGTGAGACTTTCCCTTTGGCCCTTGGTAGGCAAAGAACCCATCAGGGTTGCAGAAACTTGTTCACAGAGTTACACAGCAATTACAAGAATCCTATCTTCCTTTCATTTGTAAGTTAAACTAACACTACAAATACTTTTATTTATAAGACTCCTACTACACCAAAATGTTGAGTGGGAGAAGTCCACTGTGGTGATTATTGTCCAAACGTAAGAACTTTGTGATAGGCAGAAAGTGAGGCTGACTACAAATGGGAATGATCCTGTGAGGAAGGTAAAAAAACCTTAATATTCTGAATGATAGAAGAATGAATTTAAATTCATTTAATGTCAGTAATCTTTGTATTATTAACCATAATCTGCTTCTGAGAAGCATACGGATGTGCCTTTTTTTCCCAGCTCTCCACAGAACTGCATTAATAAGAACAGAGTGTTTCTCCTGACCTCTGCCTTTAGACTATGAGGTCCCAAGGGCACACATTTTTCTTCTGTGTTTTTGGACAGCATCTACAGGTAGTGAAAGTTGCCAGAAATAAATAGCAAAGCTGGGAGCATGTTACTGTAGTGCCAGATCATTTAGCAAGGGGCTAATCCTGCATGATACTTACAGGAGACTGAAACAAGGGCTGCAATCTAATACCACTGCGTGGGTGGTTTTAGGATGGTCTTAAACCTGTGTGTTGCCAAAGTGGTTGTCAGCAGGGTGATCTTAGGAGGAAGCTGAAAGATGGGAGAGTGAGAGGGGGTGCAGGCTGCTGTAGTTTTGGATGCACAATTTTCTTGATGGTTTACCAGAGGGAGATACAAATGCAAGAGTATTGGTGAATTTGCTGCAGTATCATTGGCTGCATTGTGGAGATAAGAGGCAAGACTGGCTTTAGGATTGTTGTTTTGAGCTTTCAGCAAGGGGAGAGAGCGCCTGGCACAGCAGCAGCATCCGACACCTTCGGGTGGGAGGTTATCACGATCGACCTCAGGCATTTCCCTCTTCTGAGGGAGAGAGCTGGTGCACGTGAGCTTAGGTTTCTGCAGGAATGTGATGCTGCTCATCCTGGAGATCCAGGCAACCAAAACGAGAGAGAGAGAATTAAAGGGTGAGATCTTCTTGCTTATGACCTGAATCCCCTAATCACAGCCCCGTGTAAGCGAAGGTCTTAGGCTGGGTTGCGTAGAGGGCATCTCCCCCCAAGAAAAGGTACATCTGCCATTCACCTCCCAGAATCAGAGCTTACTCCTCATGAAATACAGTTGTAAGAACCTTAAACCTTGCCTTAAACCAGACGTGCTGTTTGTGACGTTGCTTCCTTCCCCTGTGGCACGTAGCAAAGGCACAGCGAGAAGAGGCGTGTGCTACCTCAGCTCTGTCCTCAGGACACCTAACCTGCTTGCCAGAAGTGTATCCTGGTGAGCCCATGGCTTTGCAACTGGGCCTTCATTTGATGGCTTGGATTAGTTAGTGCCTTAATTGATTTAAGTGTTGTGATGCTACTTACTGGGAAGTAACATTGAGGCAGTTCATGCAACAGTGTGGCCACTTTCACTGACCCTGTAATTTCCTTTCCACTCTGGCTGTTTTTTTAGGGTGTCCAACTAATCCCGAACCAGTGGTAATCCCATGATTTCAGCGTCGTGTTCAGTTTATTCCAGGTTGTAAGACTGCAGCCAGTGATGTAAGACTTAATGGCTTTTTTCAAGTAGGTAGCTACACTGAAAAATCTATTTTAAAAAGTAAAGGAAAGGAATTTATTCCACTTTGAATGGCTTCAGCAAAGAAAAATAATAGAAAAAAGAAAAAATTGTCAGCACATTTTTGACATGGAGCTGAAGGGAAGAGCATATTTTTATGGAAAGATATGTCATTTGTTTATTTATTAGATGAGAGGTAGAGATGTTTCAGCTGAGGGATGGAGGAAAAAAGAAAAGGAAAAACAAGGAGGAAAGAAATCTAATGCTCCTTGCCTTTTGTAAAGAAATGCTTCAGTTTTTCTTTTGAAGCAGTCTGGAAATTCAGGTTAGTCGCTGTAAAGCTGAATAAATAATTTCTCTGAAAAGCACTGCCTAGCTTGCACACATAGCAGGTAGAAAGGCAGATTAAAATATTTCATAAAAGGACTTTAAAAGCACCTTTGGCTCAAATCCATGGTAGTGTAAACTGAGGGAAGAACCTCTGATTTTTGTTACCTGAGGATCTGCCTTCTGGTTTTAATCTCTTTTCTCTCCCTCCCCTCCTCCTCCCATGATATGAAAGGTGTGTTTGTATGGAGGATTTCTTGCAGCACACATTCAAGGACTGTTTCAGAGCTCAGACAATTTGATCCAAAGGCTCTTCCTAGCCTTGACGGAGTTTTGTTTTTACAGCTCCTCTGAACTATGAGGGTATTGGTTCAGCCTCGTGTCAGATACAGATAATTGGGGTTTTGAACATCCCCCACAAACACTTAACAAAACACTGTGCAAATGTTTTTGAAAGCTAACAAAAACCTGTGTTGTTGCCTGAAGGCTGAATCCACAGCTAACTGCCTCCTTGGAATAAGCCGATAACAAATTAGTTGCTAATACCTCATTCATGGTTTGATACTTCCACTGCTGCTACTGATGTGTGACCAGGGTTGAGGTTTTTGGATCATAAGGTGGAGTGCAGAAGCCAGATCCTCCTCAGTCTTGATACCCTGTTTGTCTGATCTGTTTGGGCAAGATAGGATAAGCTGTTGTCCATCCACCTCTAGCTGGTGCCTCCTGCATGTTGGCCCTATGGGATGGGGACTGTAGGGAACAGACCAAGTGTGGCAAACCAGAGGAGCCATAAGCTGGCTTGCTCTTTGGCTGTACCATTGCAGCAGGTCTCTGGGCTGTGCCTGGTAAGGTGCTGTGGTATCTGGTTGAAGTTCTTTGTGTTCAGTTGGTGTCCTGACTTCTGTTAAAGGATGAATAAGTGCTCAAAACCAGGTTGGATGGGTCTTTGAGCAATCTGATTTAGTGGAAGGTATCCCTGCCCATGACAGATGTGTTGGAAATAGATATTAAGGTTGCTTTCATCCCCAGCTTTTTTATTCTAGCCTTTAGATGAAGCTAGGTATACCAGACTTGGCTATGGCTTCAGTGCGAAGCCAGAGCTGCTTCTGAGGAAACTTCAGGGACTGTTGATTTAAGGTACATGTCCTGTTGGGTGAGCTCTAGGGTGAGGGTTTAGCTTTCAGAAAGTATTGTGTGTTTTGTTTGCTTTTTGGCTTTTGAACATGTGTGTTTTTTAAGAACAATGAGTTCAGAGGGAGCCTCCTGTCAATAATCGTTGGTATTTGTGCAGCATGATCAAAAGAGTCTCTGCAGGCTGAAGGGGAGACTGATCATAGCCAAGCCCATGTTGGAGTCCCTGTGTGTTCCCTGTGCCCTAAAGGTATAGGATTAAGCTTGCAGAAAAGGAACAAGGTCAGGTCTAGACCAAGAAGTAGACTCTGGAATCCAGCCAAGAGTGTAAGTAAGGTTTTTCCTGTAACAGCATCCTAGATGTGGCAGTTGTGTTGACTTAGCCGAAATGAGGCTGACATCTGTAGGTCAGGCCTGATTAAAAGGGAAGGAGGGTGGAGAACAGCTCTGCGGAGTAAAGAGGATTTGAAGATAACAGCGGGGGGAGACGCCTGGTCCTTACTTGCAGAATTTGGGTTGGCCTTGGGAATCTTGCCGTGCCTGGGAGCGGGGACCCCCTTGTACCCTGAGTTCCCCACGAGCCCCAGGACACCGTGGCTGCTGCTCCAGTTCATGGCTGTCTTCTGACTGATCCCTTCCTCCGGAGTCTGACTTTTTGGATAGAAGTCTGACTTAAGTTTTCCTCTTCTGCTGTTCAAGGGAAGCCTCCCACACAAGCCTTTGGCTTGGTATAAAACCCTGCTGTGAAGACAACACCCACCCCTCACTTTGTTGTGTTGGAGGGTTAAGTGTCTGGGTCTCCTGCTTGGTGCAGATGAAAGGTGCTGTATTGCTGAGCTGTGCTGTGTGCTGGAGCATTATGTGCTGAAGGCTGCTTCAGAAAATGTTTCTGTGCTCCTTTTGACCTACATTGTATCTTCCTGCCCAAATTCAGTTTTGCTGGTGGCTGAGGATGTTGGAGGCTGTCTCTTTGTTGAGAGAGGAGGAAAGAGGAGGGTGATGGCACTTCAGAAGCAATAACCCCATGCTTTACTAGAACAGCATATTGTTCCCAAAACTGTGCTTCATGATCATTAGCTGCTGCTTACACATTGAGTATGTTGCTCTCAAAAGTGCTCTGACACCAAGGATCTCCATCATTTGGGATGGGTGAGATGACACTGCAAACAGTAGTATGAAGGAACATACCACCTCCAGGGTCAGGAATGTAATCTATCTGTACTTCTTGCTTGGAGACCTTCAGGAGCTGGTCTGCTGTTCTGATTTTTTTCCACAATTATTCCTTTCAGTGTAAAAATGGCTTATTTGATTAGATGAAAACTTTTGTGGTGAAAATCAGAAAGGAAGAGGCTGCTTAACTTCTTCCTGAAGCAGGAGTTTTCGTTTCCAAATGAAAAACTTTCTTAGCATGATAAAAATAGAGAATTACTTTATGGGGAAAGTACTTGCTTTCCTCCTGGCTCTGCTGGGCAGCCTTCAGCTGGGAGGAAGTGAGGAAATTACCCTCAGCTCCCTTGGACCACAACCAGCCCTACTGGTTTTCCAGAGAAGTAACTAGAGTTACACCAGGGCTGTTCTTTAGCCCCTTAAATTTAAGGGAATTAATCCATATGAAAATTAAATTTTAAATCCTGCCAGGCATGGCTTCCCTGCCTGTAGGACCTGCAGCCTGCATGGCAGTGCGTCATGAAGCACAGGCCATGGTGACTGTGAGATTCATCAGGTTGGTGTGCTCAGTCCAGCTAAGCAGCATGGATAGCTGTGATCACCACTCATGTCAATCAGTTAATAACTTTTATATTTAGAGAAATAACAGCATAAGCACTAGTGCCCTTGCATAGAATTCTGGGCCTCTCTGTCGGGAGACTGGCAACTGTTTGACGATTTTGTAGAAAATAAATTATCTTGGCCCTTTTTCTAGTCCCTAAATTCATTTTCTACTGTGACAAGAGCCAGGATTTAAGCCTGGGTCCCCAAAAGTAAAATGCAGTTAATTAGCCCACTCCATCATGTAGCCTTCTCTGTTAACAAAGGCAGTATGCTCAGCCAGACAGCTCTTGCTCACAAGTGATGCTCACCTTTTGTGTGGCAGTGTGCTTGCTCAGAGCCTGGAGTCCTTGTTTGCATCCCTTTTCAGCAGTGCTTCTTAACCCTTCTGTGCAGCCCCATTGTAGTGCTGCCTGTCTCCAGTTGAGACGCTGCTGGCACCAGGATGTGTTTGAGTTTGAGTGATGGTTTGTGTTACTGGCAATGGCTGTGGAGTTTTACCAAGGTCAGAGACTGCTGCAGAGTAAGGGGGAAGAGGGTTCCTGTCCTGAGGAGCTTGTAGGGCAAATATTCAGGGTGATGTGACATTAGTGTTATTAACTGTAACTAGTGTTATTAATGGTAACTTGTGAACGGGATTCTAGCAATGTCAGGGGGCAAAATGGGATAGCTGAAACAGCTGAGGAGGGCAGGCTGTTACAAAGGTTTCCTATCTGGCCACTGACCTCAGCTACGTTACTTAACTCTGCTCTTCTGCAAAGGAATTGCTTGGGTTAAATGTCAAGAACTTTGAGTTTTGCGGTATCATGGTATTGTACAGTTTCAAAATACTAATTTTCTTCCTTGTTCAAGTATCTAAATCTGACAGTTGCTCCTACAATGTCATAGGATTTAGTAAACTGGGGAGAGGAACAATCCTTAGTCTAGGTATTACTATTGGCTGTAGTCTGTAAGAATGTGTCTGCAGTTTAAAAAACATAGAGCCTTATTTTCAGATGCTGTCATCTATTTAAACCCAGGCTGTTCTGTACTTGGCTGCTTCCTGAAGACTGCACTTGCTTATATTGTAATCTGGAGCCTGTGTGTGCAGGCAGTGCCATGCGGTTGAATGCAATCCTTGCACAAAAAATCATCTGTATGTAGATACTAGAATGTGAACAGTGGTGTCTGTGTGAGTGGATAGCAGGTCACGACCCCCTGAAAATAGAAACATATTGATGTTGTTAGCAAAAGCTGTGGAGCATGTTTTCCTTGAAAATTGTTATTCAATATTGTCCTTGCTGTCTTTTGAATTAAACATACCGTAAGAGTTGGTTTGCTGGAATTTTGACTGTTCTGGAGCACTGGATATTGGGTAGTCATTATCAACAGCCAGAGAAGGTAGCATGACCTACTGAACAGACAGCAAGATGCACAGACACTAGCAGCAGGGAAATCTAAGACAACACAGGGAAAAACATGTACAAGGTAAAACTTGCGCAGCCAGCCCTTATGCAGCAAATAAAGCAAGGTCTTACTGACCTTGGCAGCTGTACAGGGCAGTCTTTGCATAAGAATGACTTGTGCTTAATATGCTAGAGAAATTATTCAGGGACAAATATTCCTGTTTTCTGCGGTGCTGGGGACACTGTCATCTTCCATCTCCAGTTGCAACACAAACACACTGCAGATGAGGTACGAGGAGGACCTGACCCCCCTCGAGCACATACAGTTCTGCTAGAAAAGGAGATCTGGTACTGTTCCTCTGGGAAGGCTGGATCCAGTGCCTTATAGCAGCCACCTTTGAGACTGGCAGTGGCTGGATAGAAAGGCAGCATGATGGGTGTCTTCCTTAATTAGTCTGTGCAGTTTGTGTCTGCTAATAAGAGATCTGCTATACTCGGTGATCAGAGGAGTGCTTTGCTCGCCCTGTTCTGCTGTGTTGAGGCAAACGGGGGACTAGACCTGCAGGCTGCTTAAATGCCAGGAGATACTGAGCCAGTCAAACATTTCCCATGGCCCAGTGCTTCCATGGAGCTCTTGGACAGGCCAAGCCCAGCTCACCCACTGTTTGGTGTGGGCAGGAATTGCGATGGAGTCTATACATGGTGGCTCCCTGCTTCAGAGCCCAGATTCCCTCCAGCCAAGGTGGGAGTGGGACAGATGGATGCTGAGCTGGCTGGAGTCTCTGCTCCCCATGTCCTGGGGCCAGGCCAGTCCCCGTGCCACCACCATGGCCAGGTCTGCGCCTGCGCATCTCTGCCCGTGGTGTTGCTTACTGACCCTTGCTACTTGCTCAGTACTGCTCTTCCTCATGGTTTTTTCTTTCTCTTCCTCTCCCACTGGATAGATCAGCCCCACAAACATTCATGTTCAAGAGCAAAACTATCCTGAGTGTTTGGCAGAGCAGGGTCTCCAAGGTATCTCTATCAGGAGAGGGCCAGAGACGGTGTTTGTTGATATTGATCATGGGAAATGTAATTAATGCGGGTATAAAGTGTTAAATGTTAAATTAAAATGTGAGATTTAAAGGCAATCAATAGATCAATTCTGAGGCTGGGATGCAATGCTCAGACTTTCAAACAATAATCAGATTTCCGATAAAATCTCACTGTGTAATTAAAGGGGTTGAAATACTAAATCAGGTGTTAAGGGAGTGATATTTAAATGATGTTGAAAGAACAAAGATCCAGACAAAAAGAGCCCTCCTGTCTGCAGGCAGAGCCCTGGCTGGGCAGAAATGGTGTGGAGCTTGGGGGATGTGCTGATCAAGCAGCTAAAATTGCCAAAAGAGGAGAATGATAGGAAAACTGCACAAATCTACAGTGCTGAACATGTGCCTGGATGGAGGCAAGGCCATTTGGTCCTGATAGCTCCCTTGTAGTCTGATAACACTTGTAAGACCTTGGTCCATCCACATGCACAGACGTCTACATCTGATGTGGTCTTGGTGAGCCTTCCAGAGGAGTGAGGACAACATGTCAAAACCAACCCCAGCAGGAAGTACTGCTACACAAAACACTTTCCAAGAGTTAAAAATAGTAATTACAAGGGCCACCATATTTCAGTGATATCCCAGCTAGTCACTAAGAGCAAAGGCATGCAGTTGTTACTCTGTTAAGAGTAATAATTTACGGAGAGGGATAAAGTTAGGCTTAGTGCTACTGACAATGGGATGTATGGGGTGTCCTAGGGCAATGGCATTTCCAGGACATTTCTTTGAAGTTTATATTTTGCTCTATAATCCATAAAAAAATAAGCAAAAAAGAGTCCAGAGTAGCCAACTCCCTAGTTTAACTGGCCTATGAGTAATGATACCAAACAAGTTCTGCTTTAGGAGCAGGCTTTTCTCTTCCAGTCAGCTTAATTTTCTGATGCTGCGAGCTGTGCAGGAGGCTGTAGGAAACATCCATTCCCTGAATATGTATCTTTGCTTTCATCCCTAAAGGGATAATTCAGAATATGGGACAGACATAGTATTTACTGTGGGCACGGCACCTGTCAAGGTAGCATTACTATGGGATGGAGGGTAAAAAACACTTCTCTGTTAGATAAAATGAATAAACTGGCTCATTAGCTCTGGGCACTTATTTGCTAACCTTGTCCTGTACCAATGATGTGATTAGCTGTGAAGATGTAGCTGTAAGGTTCTCTAGAGCCTTGAAAGACACATGTTTTTGAGAGTACATTCTCATTTTGTTTTATAATTCTGGTGCAGCCACTGTTGTGCAGTTCCAGAGGTTGAGATGCTGATGAGGTCCACGGATTGTGATGTAACCCCACCCAGCTGGTCATCAGTGCCTTGGAAATGCTTCATGGTTGTTATTGCTTAACTGCAAGCCCTGCCTTAGCCATGGGTTGAGCCAGGCTCCAGCTCACCTTGCTCCGTGCTGCGCAGAGAGTGAAGAGCAATCAGGGAGGTTTCAGCAGAGGAGAATTTTTTTGGAGCTTTTAACTGAAGGTCTCTAAAATTTCCACCGTGGTGTGGCTGGGCAGAGGTAACCTGATCGTTGGAAAAGTGCCTTTGTGCTGCAGTTTACAGAAGGGCTTCTTGATTAACAAGGCCTGAATGCGGGTTAGTTAAACTGTAGCCATTGTATTCAAGGTCACTGTTAATTTTTTTAATTGCGAGCTTTCTCCCAGGTCTGGGGTTGAAAATGAGACTTGTGTGTTGAGCTCCCAGAAAGGGTTGGAGATTGTGGCATTTCATCCTGCAATTACTCTGTGTCACTCTGCCCCTTCCCTTTATCTCAGAGGAAAATAAGCTTTGTAAAGTGCTGTTCATATTTTAAGTTCATTGCTGATACTAGAAGTTCCCAAAAAATGTGTCTCTGGGAAGAGACTGATTCTCAGTCTGCAGCATATCATAAAACCAGCCGGGGGAAGGACAGGCAGATAAGGGCATGACTGTGGCTAGGGCCTCCAAAGGAGGCCTTTCCCCTGCACGAGTCATGGTGGAGCTCTGGAGGTCCTTGCCGAACAAAGTGTTGTGGGCGCATGAAGCCTTCAAAGGTGCTGGGGACACTGGACAAGCGCTAAGCAAGGAGCTGGATGGGGAGTAGTGAGCAGGCAAACCACAGCATGGCTGGGGAGTCCTCCGAGTCAGAAAGAGTGGGAGGCTGGAGCATCAGGGTGGGAAGTTGTGCGTGTCTGCTGTGCTGTTACTCCTGGGCTTCTGTGGGGGCTGCTGGATCGTTTTCACTGGCTGTAGTCCAGCTGGAAGGAGCGTTGTTCCTCCATACTCCTTCTGCTTGGAGGGCTTTGCCTTCTTTGCCCACACTTGCCTGTGGACAGGAGCAGAGGCGAGACCTGCACGCTATGAAATGTGAGGTTTGAGGACTTGCATGCTGAAGGGGAAGTCCAGCCTCTCATGACTGCCTGTCAAGGAGCATTTTCTTGCCCTCCCTAAACCATTCCTGTGGTTCTGGTTCAAGTCTGCTGGGTTGTTTCCACCTACATCTTCAGGACAAGTAGGAAACCTGCAGCACTTGGCAGCACAGGAGGGGTGAAAGAGCTTTACACCTGGTTCTGCACACTTTCCTCCTGAAGAGCCTTCCCTTACTCCTTTCCTAGAGAGAATATCAGGAAGGAGAGCAGAGATGCTAGTCTCTGGTCTTCAGATGCCTCAGTGTTCCCTAAATGATACTCCCCTGGGTTAACGCTGTCCTTGCACATTTTTAAGGTGAAACTCCTTGCAGTCTCATTCCTAGCAGGCAGACTTGGCCGCTCCTGCACTTGAGCTCTGGTGATCCTGGCAGAGCAGTGTGTGCATGGTGTGTGTGGCGAGTCCCAGTTCTGTTTTTCGTGACCTGAATGCATGGAACAGCTTGTTCTCTGCTGTCTGTTAACCCTTAGAAAGACATTTCCTCTTGCGCTCCTTCGCTCTGTGTTGGCTGTGCTCAGCAGGGTCAGCTCTGCACTTCGGGTTTGGGGGCAGAGCCTGGAGGGAGTTAATTGCTGAGTGATGATGGCTCTCCCCAGCTGAAGGTCTGCTCCCATGAGCTATTTAAGCCTCTGTTTCTTGTATCTCTGTGCCAATCAGATTAGCTGGTGCCAGGAAACAGACCACGGCCTGCTTGCTCTTGAATGCACCCTTTTTCCTCCTTACCTGTTTATCCCAGTCAAGCCCCTTTCCGCTCCACCTCGGTTCTTTAATTTAGCTTTGTTCCTTCCTTTTCATTTTCACAGCCTTACTCTGGCACATCTCCTCTCCCTGAGGCTGCCTCCCTGGGTTTTGACATCCAGCCTTAACAACAGAGTCAATCCTGTTCCCTGTCAGAGTCCTGACTGCTCCCTTTGCAGTGCTGTGTGCCCCTCTGCACTGGTGCATTGAGCTTTCCTTGCTCTTGATTCCCTCCGTGTTTACCCTGCTGTAACTTGGATTCCCTTTAAATTGCAGTAGAGAGATCCACAGATCAGTGGAGCTGCTGAAGGCTCTCTCTGCTTTCTCTTCCCAGGAAAGAAAGGGGAACAGGTTGAGGGAGGGGAGTGTGGCTGAGAGCTGTCCCACAGTCATTCCCCAGGGCAGCTGCTGCCCCGCTGGCCCTACACCCCCGGGCATCACTGTGCTCTTCATCCAGCAGGACCCCCCCTCCACTCTCTTTCACTGATTTTGGCAAGGGATTCGTTGGTGAAAAGGAAAAAAAAAGCTCTAAACCCCCTCAGGCTCACAGGACCAAGCGTTCCAGCCTGGCCCTGTGTGCCAAAACAGGCCCATCCCCTGCCTCTTTTGAGGCCCCACCTTTATCCTTCTTCTAAAAATAAAACGCAGTGACATTCCTTCCTAGTTACTGTGTTCTCTTATTCTGACCTCATTAGACTTTCCCAATAGAAAATTTCATTGAACTCCTCTGTTAGTGGTGAAAACAAACAAGAGCATTGGACTTCCTCTGGAAAAAATGCATCTATATAACAGGGGATTGCAGGGAGCCAAATTTCCACTGCTGGGTTTGTGCTGTACACATATGTTCCCTCATATGCGTTTAGTAAACAAAGTTGTCTTCACACTAAGAAGATTTTAAAACAATTTATCCTTTATATCTGATTTTCCTCCCTTGTTTGAGAAAAATTGCTTCTGTAATATTGTAAGGAGCAAAGTGCTGTTAGCTGGGGTTGCAAGAACAGCCGTTTTTTTCCAGACCCCCTGAGCTAAATATATTTTGAGGCTTATGTATGTGCATGTACACAGGAATGATAGCCAGGTGATGGATTGCTAAGCTACATCATAAATTCAGTTTGTTGGACACCTCTGATTACCTCCTCTGCACTCTGCCCATAATGATTCTCCTTCAAACATCCTTCTAATGTTCTTAACAGCAGCCAATTAAAACAAAGACTTCACTCGCCATCTATCCCCTCTTCCCTCTGCCATCACCCAAGCTCCTTCCCTTGGGTGGGGGGAAATAAGTGCATTGATGGATAGTGGTTCAGTGTGTGCACTCAAGATTTAATGGAATATATCCCTACTTGGGGTCTTTTTGCCTTCTGTAAAATTCAGCTTGGATAGACACCCAGCCAGGCAGGGGTGGGTGCTTGTGTGTTTGCAGGTGGCTGGGGGCTGTGGACTGGTGGCAGGAAGGACAGGGCACATGGAAGGCACTGTTCACCTGTGCATCTGCCCACCTTTTTGGGCTCCTGGTTTTGTTTCAGAGGTTTCATTCTGATTCAGGTTCTTTCTGAAGAAAAGCATGCCATGGGCCTTAAGGGGGAAATTGGAAATAATTCACGTCACCAAGATTTTCACAGGGGATAGAGGTGGTGGTGTTACAGATGCAGGAGGGTAAGGAGGTAATTGGAGATCTGAAGATTTTGGTTGCTGTCAATGACTCAGGCATCTGAGGGAAAACAGGATATTCAGACCCTGAAAAGTTGATTCATCTACCTGGCAGTGAGATGAAGAGTAAAGAATAACAGATTTTGGGGTGTGTGGAAGGCAGGAGAAGCCAACACACTAACTCTGAATGGCTTGGGAAGTGCCTCAAGGGTGGCTTTGACCCCCCTTTGCCTTTTTTTAGGGTTTATCTGTGTTGGCTTCTCTCTGCATGCACCCCTAAACCCCATTTCCCACAGGGGCACTGGACAGAGAGTTGAGTGGGTGGTGCTTGGTGCCAAAGTACACTGCCAAAAGTGGCCCTTACAGCTTCAGCTCCCTCCTGGTTCGGCTGCTCCCCTGTGTGCATTACAGCAGTGCCTCCCTTGCATGCTGGGAGGGTGCTCCTGCTGTGCAAGCAGGATTGGAGTTGTTGGACGTGCCTTTCATCCTGTTGCAGCCTGCTGGATTAATGGGGCAGATCTCTGTGCATGTGCATGCTTTCTGCTCTCCCTCCTGTATCCTGCTTCCTGCTGTAATGGCTGTGAGGTCTGAAACAGATCTGTTCATCTGGTGCTTGTGCAGCCTTCACAGCAGCAGTTTCTTAATGCCTGATTGCAGCGCCTGCGTTTTATCTGCCAGACATCACTGAGAGATGGGAATGTAACGACCCCCCTTTGCAGAGGGATTAAGTGACTTGTCACTTGTGGCACCTGTGGCTGCAGCAGTATTTGAGCCCCTGTTTCCAGGGTTCCAGTCTGACACTTACAGACTAGAGCATCTTTTCTGTCAAAATGATGACTACCTGTGCAACGACAATGCCTTTGAGGTTTGGGGCTAGGCTGCTCTGGATTTTCGCTGGCATATGGAAGTGGAAAATATGCTCTCAGTTGCCACTATGTTTGGTTTTCCTGCTTTCCTACATGTTCTAACTTCTTTATTTTAATTCTGAAAGAAAATATTCTAAATATATTGGATGCTTTTGTTACCAGTCTTCTAGTCTCCTTCTGTAATTGTGCATTTGATTTGCAACCTGAGGATGCTGTTAGAGGTCTGAGTTGAGAAATAAGTTAAGGCTTTCCTTTTGCCAAGTCCTGAATTGTTTGACAAATGTTTTTTGAGTATCTTTGTGCAGTCTATGCCCTTCTGGGTAGCCCATAAATGATAGGTGTTTTCCTCATTGTGCACGAGGCCTCATTTTTACACATCGTGTAACTCAGATGGACCCGAATGTAGGAGCATAAAGACTTTGGAGGCCTGCTCTGTGTGAAGGGGAAAATTACTGTCTGGCCCAGAGCGGTGGCTTTGTGATGACTGCATTGTGTTCTGGTGTGCTGTGTTTGTACCAAACTGGTTTGCTGCCAAGTTACTTATGGCTTATCCAAGCGCTCAGTACAAAGAATGTTAAAAGAAAAACTTTTTTTGTTTTCTCTGAATTCTTCCAGCTGAGAAAGAATTCAAACCCCAGTCCAAATGCTGTCTCCTCTTTCTGCAGGCCTGTGGTCACCAGGTAGGGCAGTTAACACTGGAGTGCCTGCAACTGTGGCGTGTGTGTAGGACCTTGTATGTTCTTTTAGGAGATGTAATATGGGATCTGCATGGAAAGAGCCTTTTTGTTGGAGATAAACCTGCCTCTTTGAGAAGCAGGCTCTGTGAGTCTGGAGTGGGAATTTTCCAGGCACAAGTACGTGTGCCCGGGCAGAGGGGCCTATGAAGCACCAGACCTGGGTTGGTCTCCTCCGTGTATAGAACATATCTGATACCTCCTGAAAGTCCCAGGCTGCCTCTGCAGCGCCATGAATGGCTGAACTGGGCTCCTGTTTCTTTATTTCTCCTGTTTGACAGAGTATATTGTCTGGCTTGAGGGCTAGGACCATGCTTGGAGCTTAGGACAGACCTGTAGGTCAGCAGAATCCCAGGAAGGGCAGTTGGGTAAAAACATTCCCTCCCCTCAGCCATCCCAAACACACATGGACACTTATCTGATTGGCAAGGACCTTGGGGGTTTCTTGAACGCTGAGTAGGATAATCAGATAGATTGTGGGATACATCTGCTTGATCCTATTTCTTACGATTACGTGGTGGGGAACAAGCCTTAATGAGCCTTGGCCTTTCCTGTCTCCTCTGTAAATTTGTTTGACTCAATTGAGCTCTCTTTGTGTGAGACAGCTCTCTTTGTGCTTGGATATGGAAGCATCCACCTCTGAAGCTGGCTGTGCTTTGAGACAGGGTTTGGATTAGCTGACCTCCAGAGATCCCTGCCAACAATTTTTTTTTCCCTTTTCTTTTGTGTTTGCAGCTGGTGTAATTGTGGTCCTAACCCCTCCCAAGCGGTACTGGCACTGGAGAAGATTTTAGCACTGTTTCACAGCAAGTGCAGTAGCTGCTTCTGCAGCACAGAGGAAATGCTGCTTTCGGGTCAGCCACCCCGCTGTAAGGCGGCTCCCTGGCCCTCAGCACTGGGAAGCTGCCTCATGTAGGAGGCCAGAAGGGATTTGCCAGGCAGGCCCTAATAGAAGGGAGCATCCTTCTCCATGTATCTCTCACTGGTGATGTCCTCAGTTAAGCAAAACTCCCGCTTGGCTGCCTGATCAGCAGAGCATCCCCCAGATCCCACAGGGAGGGGATGACAGTGGGTCACCATCAGTCCTAGCAGAGAGCTGGAGTAGGAAAAGGTCTTGACCTCTAGCTAGTCCCAAATAAGCTGATGGCAGAAAATCAGAAGCCCAAAAGAACAGAAATGTGCATGTGTGGTTATTCTAACAACAAATCTATTCAGTGAAAGAGGGGGAAATTCCCTTTGAAGCACTGCAACGCATGCTGCCCTGGAACACCCTATGGAAAGGTATTTGTTCTGCCAAGGCACGTGTGTGGGTCCAGCACAGCAGCTTCTGTGACTTTGTTCAAAGACAAACAAATAAACAAAAAAGCTCCTTAAATTGCAATGTTTTTGTAATTCTTTTTTGGCTTAAAAATCCCCAGCAGATAGTGAGAAATAACTCCCAGCCATTTGCCTGTGGAAGCATTTTGAAGAACTTATCTTGTAGGAGTGAAGGGGAGAGGAGTTCTCTGAACTTCGGTGGACAAGAGGTGCTGAAGGTTGAGAAAGAAGGAAAACAGGCTGAAGATCTCAGGTGGCTGAGGGAATAGGAGAACCATAGTCCATAGTGAAGAATGGTGGATTTCAGAAACAAAGGGATTTTTTCAGTATTTCCTTAAACTCAGCATTAATTTTTCCTGCAATTGTTTGCTGCAGGGTGTAAATGTGGAAAATTGCATGTACACAAGGGAGGATAAAGTTCCCTCTATTTATACATTCTTTTTCTCTGCAGTGAAGGGCTTCCTTCCCTCATGCTACTTTATTTTACATATTTTCTTTTTTTTCCCCCTTGTTTCTTCAGTTACCCGCTTCTGCAGATAAGAGAGGTGCTGAGGTTGTGTCAGGGCAGCCAAGAGCAGTGGGAAGCACCCAGAGGCGAGTGATGCATGATTTGCCCAAGGACAGCAGCACTGCTGGCCCTGCTGAGCACCACAGCCATCTCCCAGGGTGCCCTAAATCCAGCAGCTTTAGCAAGGCTGGCAAGCCTCCTAAGAGATGGGATGCAGTATGTGCAGCCATGCCCACTGAGGAGCAGGAGGACTTTCCTTGTGCTTCTCTCTTGAGAAAGGTCATGACCAGTAACTCCCACTCTTCGAAGTCTCTCTAAGCCAGCAGTATGAGTGAGTGTGGGGAAAGAAGGACAAGTGTTAGTGGTTCCTTTAGCACAGAGATGTGTGGTACCTGCATGCCCAAACATCTGCCCTGTGCATGCAGTGGCTTCTGTAGTGGCTTGATGTCCTGACAATGAGGCTTTTCCATTGCAGCAGCATTGGGGAGTTGTTTTATATGTGTGGATTTATTATTTATTTCTGGGTTCTACCATCCTGATCTGAACAGACGGCACTCGGGGCTGAGTTGACTTCTTGGCACGCAGTGTGATCCCTGGTGATTCACAGCCCCCAACATCTGCGATTAGACCTTGAACAGAAACTTTTCATGCATGGCCATGATAGAGGAAACCTGCTCTTTTTCTGAGTAACTGGTAGAAGAACAAAAGAAGGTTTATTTTCTTTTAGCTGTAAAGGTCTACCTTAAATTAAGTAAACTGTTCCCTGAGGGAGAAAGTGTCCAGGTACAGAATGTTCACAAAGGAAATATTCAAAGCGTCTACCATGTCCCCAAAGTGTTTGTTTTAAAGTACGAGGGCCGGAGCAAAAAATAGAAGATTATTTTCTAATTTGAAAGCAAAAATACTTCTTGCAGGTGACAGAAAATAAATTGACCTTCTTCAGGCTTGCTACTGCAGCCCATGAGGTGCAGGAGTGCCAAGAAGCCCTGGAGAAGCTGCCATTGCCGAGGTGGCCGCGCTCCCAGCGCACAGCCTGGAGCTGTGTGCAAACTGTCCATGTTCCACCAGCAAAGGAATGAGTCTGTAGGAATCTGAATGCTGCTGGGTTGTGTGTGAGCCGGGGCAAGAGCCTTGTCTTTGGGACTTCAGCAATGGAGGTCCACGCCTGGACCTTAGGGGTGGTTTTTGTGGTTTCTTTTGCTGTTGTGAAGCAGTGCTTTTGAACCAGTGCCAAGTAAAGCCTTGTGATCCAATTGTGACAGCACCTAACTTGCCATGGGCTTTTCTGAGGCCCAAAGTGAACTTCTCTAAAGTCAGGTAACTCAGCTAATGCCATCGACCTCCTGGCTTGGTTGGTCTTAGATTAAGATTTTTTTAACTCTTCTTTTTTCCCCCCCACCTTCCTCACTGACTCCAAAAGCTCTCCATAAATGGGGGTTATCTTATGCCTCAGTGCCAATAATTGTAACAGTAGAGCACTCCCCAGTAAAATCTTGCCCTATAGGTACCCTGTACCTTTTTGATTCCTTTGATAAGCAAGGATATAGTTTCATGTGTTCTTTACTACTGCTGTGAAAGTGGAAGAGAAAGGAAGGACTGAGAAAGATGCTCAGACTTGGTTTTCCATAGGAATGTGAAAATGCTGTTGGATGGGTGGTGGTATTCTCCTACAGAGTCTTGTTTCTCTTTCAGAACAAAACAATTGAAAGTGCTATTTTCATGGCTCCCATTTCTCTTTGCCTTGCAGTGTTTCCAGGAACTCTGTGTTTATTTGGAAGATTGTTTGATAGTGGAAGCATCTCATTGCTGTTTAGGTGAGGAATTCCCTATTCTGGCTTATCAAGGATAGGGCGGTGGGCACACCAAGCTCTTCCATACTCATAAATGAGCAATAAAAAGTTCAAGTTACAGAATCGTGTCAAAGCTGCCAGGACTGAGGAGTAAGTATGTCATTTGTACTGCTAGCTGAATTTAGTGCTTTGAGGAAAGCCCATAAACAAAAGTCTTTTTTGGCTCCAGCAGTATTTCGATCCTCAGTGAACATTAATAGCACTGTTAGTTGTAGTGGAATTGGTGTAAAATTTGAGGTCTTAATTTTGCACAATTTCTCTATTGCTGTGCCTCCAGGGTGTCCATCCATCCATCCACAGTCTTAGCTTTCATTGACCACAACTTGCAAAACTGGGTAAAGCACAACACAGCCTGGCAGTGTAGGGCTGAGCTTGGAGTCAGGAGAGCAGGTCCTGGGTTCCTCTGTCACGAGCAGGTGGTTTGAGTTGAGGAGGAGCATGGACAGCGTCTCATATGACAAAAAATGGGCACAGCTGGAACTTGACTTTGAGAAAACTCCAGTGTCTCTGCACTATCCCTATTCCACTTCAGGCAAAGGGAATAGCTGCTATTCTCACTCAGTGGACTGTGGGTTAGGGCAACAGCACTTCTGTTTCTCAACTGAGCAATCATGACCCAGAAACCCTTGAGAAACAGTGAATAAGGAACCCACCTTGGCACTTCTACTGAGTCATTTTTTTTCTTGGAAAAAAAAAAATCTTTTAAATAGCATCATTTACACTTGGGAGCTGCTCGAATCCATCCTGTCACATAAATTACCATTTCTGAACTCGGCTGTCAGGAAGTGTCCTCACAAGTTGACATCCATGGGGGCTGTCAGTGGAAGGGGATCAGTTTCGTGGCAAGCAGGAGGAATTCAAGCGTCAAGTGAATACACTCGTCCTCATGTTACCTCAAGCGAGGGCATCTTAGTCCCGCCAGAGGCGAGCCCTGGTGTGACCTTTGCTCCTCAGACTGCGCTTGTTCCCCTGCACTCGGGTAGCTGTAAGGCTGGGTCTGACGTCTGGAGCAAGCCCTGTCCTCTTGCAGCTCAGGCAATTACAGCCTGGCCCAGCAAGCGGCCCTGGAGCAGAGGCTTCAGGGATATTGTAGTTTCTTTACAGGGATAAAGGCCACAGGCTTTTCTCTCTGCTCTTCTGCTTTCTCCAGCTTTGATGCTGATGCCATTGAAATGAGATTGGCTCATCTGGTAGTGGAGGTAGTGGAGCTCTGCCAGACGGATCTGGCTTGCTGGGAAGGGTTCAAAAGGCAGCACCTACCCTTTGTTGTATTTCCTGCACGCTAACGAAGCCCCTCATTTCTGGAGCTATGTTTTAATCCTTGTTGGTTGTATGTTGGTTTTGGCATGGATGCCTTTTTTTTTTAATTCATCTGACTTTAAATATACAGGAGAACAAAGTGAATAAAAGGCAAGTCGCCCCACACCCTCCCCCCCAAAAAGGGTAATACGAGGGAATTGTAAGGAGGCATTATGGTGAGAACAGTTGTTTGCTGCCAAGAGTTGAAACCCGGAGAGCTGAAGCTCGGTGTTGTCGGTGGTGGTTCCTGACTGAGGTGTGCTGTCCTTGGGCTGTGCGTGGGAGCCTCGCTGCAGCAGTGTGCAGTGCTCGCTGTGATGTCAGCCCTGCATGCACGCGTTTTCAGCCTTCCCCGTGACCACATGGAGAGGGATTTGCAGCAATCCAAACACTGACAGAACTGTATTTGTTGACTTGCAGAAAAGCCTAACTCGTGCTCCTCTGGGCTGTGATCACGTAAGCCGAAACACGATGACTGCTGCCTGTGCTTGCTGGCCTCCCAGTCCTGATAAACCTGTGAAGCAGATTCATTTATTTAGGCCCTGATTCAGCAAAGCACTTAAGTACATGCTTCAGATTTTCTTTCCAGAAAGACTGTTGGCATGCTCAGAGTTAAGCGTGTGCTTAGCTGCTCTCCTGAGCACACAGCAAACAAGTGATGGGGCAGTGTGTGCTGCTGCTGTGCTCTGCCAGGTGGCTTGCAGGCTGCGGAATTGCTGTATGAAAAATGTATTCGTTAATTGAGCTCCATCCAGTATAGGAGCTGTAGTCCCAGGGTCTGAGATGAGCCTGTCCTTCTGCAAAGAGGTGGGTTGCTTCCATAGCACAGAAAATTTTTTGAGTCCCTTGAATGTTGAGCAGACGAGTGTGGCTTTCTGCAGGGTGCGGGGCAGGGGCAGTTTCCATCAGCAGGTTTGTTCCCCTCCCACAAGAGTTGTAAAAGAAAAATATCCACCATATTACATTTGTTTGAATGTATTGATATTTGTAGTTTAATGTTTTGTGGGAGTAATTTGATTTAGCTTTCATTAACATAATGCCCTTCATTTTGAGGACAGAGCAGCAGCCATGTACCTGTGGGCAGTGTGTGCTCCTGAGCTGCATGGCTGAGAGCAAGTTCAACATTTGGTCTGTTACACTGGGATTTCTCCAGGTAGAATGGCTGGGAAGGGCAGATGTTACTACATTGTTCGGACATCTTGGCATAACTGTGTGTTAAGTCAGACCCATCATATTCCATCTCCTCACTTCCCCTGGGAGTCTGAAGCTGTGGAACAGGCACTTAATCCACAAGATGGTTGTATTTCAGTCTGCTCGGAAGAGCTTCTGAGAGCGCATTCTTTCTAATCCCCACCCATATCTGACCTGTTCTAGCTCGTTTTTAAGAGCTGCACCCAGCCAGTACTTAGCTCCTTGCAGAAGGTTTATGCACATCTTTTCCTTTCTTTTGCTTGCTGAGCTCATTTGAATGGGAAGACCACGTATCAGTGAGTGGAATTCCTGTATAAATTTGCCCCGTTTGCAAAATTGCAATTGATATAGAGCACCTCTTCTTTACGAAACCCAAAGGACATGAGCATGGCTGGATGTGCTTTCTTTCCTTCTCTTTGAAGTTTAAAACACACTTGGCAAATATGATGTTTGCAGTCTCTGTTCCCCACCTGATGTGCAAAAATGCAAAGGTCCTTCCAGAAGCATGGGTCAGACCAAGCTTTGTGCTGATACCTCAAGCTGTATTGCAAGGATCTGGGCGGGTTTTGTTATCAACTTGAGTCTAATTAAGCCTAGAAAGTACTTGCAGTGTAGGTTTAACGAGTGTTGTTTTTTCTAAATTGAAATAATTCGATCTGTGAATCAAACAGCCTCTGTGCCCCACCCCCTGCTGCTGATGACAGCCTCTTCCCACACTTCTTCCTTGGTAGCATTGTTTCCATTGTTTCCAGCTCCAGTAGGTTTCAGTTACTGATCAGTGTAATTGCAGTAACACACCAATAATAAAAGAGGAATTTAAGCTTCCTTTTCTTGTAGTTGAAGGCTCTTCTCCTACGAAAGCTTGAAATCTTAATAGCAGTCACACGAGCAACATCCCGCGCCTGTCAAATGTTTGCAAAAGTGACCAGTCGTACTTTAGGAAGATAAAGGGCCGGATTTTGGGAACTTGGAAACTGCCCAATCCTATCAGGCGGCAATGGTACAGCTAATATTAGAATGGGAGACTCTAGGGACAGCTTAAAATTTTAGTGGATGCCAAGGAAGCCTTCAACTGGAATGCATTGAAAGTTGTTTGTTGTATAACATGAGTTGCTGGAGTCAGTAATTCGAGTTGCCTTTGGTCTGGTGGAAAACTACAGCTGTGAGCAATGAGTTAATTTTTTCCGTGTGTGCGTGCGTGGCTTAGGTTTCCCTGTCGGATTTGCTCTTGGTTTTGTAGGCTCCGAATCCATAGAGGACCGACTGTGAACCAGTCATTTGTCTTCATGTGCCATGGCAGGAGCAGCCCTGCGCTGGGGCTGGGCTAATGGAACACCTTGGAAGTGCGGAGGGGGCTGTAGGGCTGAGCTGTAGCCTTCTAGCTAAAAAGCCACCGGCCGCTCTTCCTGCAGAAGAGGGGATGGAAAGGGGGGTGTTAATGTAAAAAAAAAAAAAAAAAAATTAATA
>VZRZ01008460.1:4149594-4204783 GCA_013398175.1 Climacteris rufus | reverse complement strand
TTTTTTTGCTCCTCATTTACACGCAGTTTGCTCAGCCATTTTATTTTTTTTCCTTCCCCCGACTATGTAGCAAATATTTAAAAGAAAAGAAAGAGAGAGAGAGAAAAAAAATCAGACATCCTTTTGCCTGTTTTGATGCTCGTGAACCATAATTTTTAGAAGCAAGAAATAGAAGGAAAAAAAAAACAAACCCGAAGTTTTCTCCCCAAGGACCGGGACCATTCCACAAACTGAAGTGCTGCCAGCAGCATATGCTTTTTGCAAGAATAATTGAAACCATTAACTGGAGAGCACAGAATTCTTTTGAAAGTCTGCCAGTTATTTGCAAGTAACTTTGGCAGTGGCACAAAATATAACACTTGTATTTTAACTTCTACAATTGCACTTTTAGGAGCTGGCCTCTAATTTGATTTTCAGTTGTTCTGATAAGATTTCTATTTTATGATTGGCTTTATGTTTAATTCTTGTTTAAAGAAACACGATTTGACTTAAATGAAAACCTAAGTGCTGATGAATAGGAGTTCTACCAAAGCAACAAGTTAGTTATTTCTTCACGTTTAACTTGAATTCACTTTTTTACCCTTTTTTTAAAAAAAAAGAAGAAAAAAGAAGATCAGCAGTAAATACTACCCTGAGGAAGGGTGCGATTGCTTGCATTTTAATTTTTGTTTTTTAATATGGCTGTAAACGTTTCCCTGGTTCGTGATACAAAATGGCTGACGTTAGAAGTGTGTCGAGAGTTTCAGAGAGGGACTTGTTCTCGGTCTGATGCAGAGTGCAAGTTCGCCCATCCGTCACGGAGTTGCCATGTGGAAAATGGTCGAGTTATTGCCTGCTTTGACTCCCTAAAGGTGAGGACTGTAACGCGTGCATTACCTAAGCTTCCTTGCTCTCCCTTCTCTCCCGAGTGGCTCGGTGTGCAGGGGTGTGGGATGTGCAGAACAGCTGTTTATTGCTCTGTGTCTGCAGGGAGGATGCTGCTGCTGGTGTGGGATGCAGCTCCTGGAATCTGACATTGGGTGCGATTGCCCGGAGTGCCAGGCAATGCAGGGAGAGACAGGATTTTATCCAGGGCATTTTTCAGTGGTAGCTCAGGTCTGATACAGCTGTCCCTGAAATGGAGAGTGCAGGTTGTGGGCAGCAAATGAAATAACAAGAGTAGAGAACTGAAACCCAGTGTTTGAGCGTCCAGAGCACATCAGCCATGCGTTTGGTGCAGGGATCTGAAATGTGCTTTTAATGAGCAGACATGAAAGCAGCATTTTAAGATAATGAATCAGCTTTACATGTATTTCCTGGAGACAGAGTTGCAAATGCTCTCTAATGCTGTCCTGTAGAGGAGGACCAGCCAAAATATTTGGAGAACAGCGTTCCCAGAAATGGCCTTTGGGAAAATGCTTTCTGTGAGGGACACACGAACTCAATGCCTCTGCCAGGCCTCTTGGAGCTGTGTTTGAGCCTTGTGGCTGCTGCTCATCCTTGCAGAGTCGATTTTGGAGGCAGTAAATGGCTCTTGGTTGCTTGTCACTGCTGGAGCTCCAGGGGTGACTTTCAAAATTTACCAAAGACCTGGACTGTGAGTCAGAGTGAGGAGGCCAAGGGCTCACAGGAGGGGGAGGTGAGCATCTGTCTCTGGGCTCACTTCACCATGGTTCTCAGGAACGAAACATAGTTTTGTTTTTCTTTTTCCCAAATGTATGACTCCTCAAAAGTATTTTTAACAGGATGGTAAAAACTCTGAAACCATATGGATAACTGATAGCAATTGAGAATTCTTGACATTGTGTATAATGTTTTGACCAGAGTAATTAACCTGTTTAAATCTCTAGAAAGAGTCTGGAAATTTTTACAAGCTTAAAAGTTTTCCCTTGAACTTCAACTGTTGCTTGAAAAGATTTGGGTTTATTTTTATGAGCATAATGAGTAACAGAACTGGTAGAATTGTGTAGGCAGAGGTTCAGACCAGGACTAGATCTGGCCTAACACTGTTTTACCCATTTTGTTCCTGTTAGTGGCTTCTTCATATTTTCACTTCTGTTCTCTTTTTCCAAGAAGCTCAAGTTTTCTGTTTGCATTCGGTTTTGTCTTTTTAATCTGATTATATGCAATGACTCCTAGTTATACAGTGACTTTCAAATGTTCATTTACATTGCTGGTTTGCTGACAGCGAGAGACAAACTTTTTTATTGAAGGGAAAAGAAATCGTGTTCTTTATGCCCTTGAAACTTTTGAATTGTAGCCAGTGGCAGTACAGATACTTTTAATGAAGACATTATTATGCTCACATTTTATAGTGCTTGTTTGTGGATGGAAAGGAGGGCTGTCATGCTCTGGAGGGTAGTTTCATGCCCATTGCAGAACTTGCCTGGAGTTTGCAGCATTTTGGGGAGGTGTCCCCTGTGCAGCCACCCAGCTTGGCTGGGCTCTGAGCTGCGCTGTCACCTGGTGTGTGACACTTGCCCAGGTGTGCTGGTGGCAGTGAGTGCCTGCAGCACACCCAGGCTCTCTGGGCCAGCCCCTCTCCGCACAGCTGGGGCTGGGAGGGTCTGCAGGACCACGTCCATGGGCAGCTGGGGTTCAAATCCAACCTGCTGGTATGAGCAAACACTTCTCCCACTTCATCAGTGGGGATGGGATGGGGAACACCACGATGAGAAAGCAAAAGAAAAAAGTCAAAGGAGTAGGGTGTGATGTTCTGCAGCTCGGAGTGTTTCCGGTGTAACTGGATGTTAAATAACGTTCTTGTTGCAGTTTCCTCCTGACACGATAGCAGATGCCCAGTTATGTGCTGGTTAACTGGCCTGAATTTTCCAGGGAAATGGTTATTTGGGTTTAGGAGAGCCTCGTGAAGGGCCAGCAACTCTCTTTGGGAAGTACATCAGGAGAGGTCTGTCTGTGCAGAGCATTTGGCCAAGGGCGGGTGATGGGGCTATTTCTGCACCCCTCTTTGCAGACCAGGAAGTCTGGTCAGCATTTCCTTGCTCCAGACCCACGCATCCAGCAGTTGTCAGTGGCAGAGCCCTGTTTCCCTGTGCCATGGAGGGCTGTGGTCGCGACACTGCAGCCTGAGAGTGTGTGTGTAACACCGTGCATTTCCAGTGCAGATAACCACCCTGGGGACTGAACCCTCGAACAATGGTCCTTCTGCTCTTGGGCCAGAGCTGGGCTTGCAAGGCTGTCTGCAGTGGTCTTGAGGGGCTCATGGCTGTAAGGGTGGCCACTCTTACTGGTGACAGGAGATGTTACATTCTCAGACCCCTTAAAAGGCTTTTCAGGCACATCCTGTGGACGCCTTGGAGCCCACCAGCTGTGGAACACTGACCCTCTCTCCTGCGGAGGGCTCAATAGCTGCTCAGTGCTCTCTTGTCTTTTCACGCCCTGCATTAGCAGAACATCTGTGTTGCTTTATTGGAAGCAGGATATAGGATGCTTGCAGCTAATAAGTTTTCCCGTTGTCTTGCAGCCGCCCAGGGCTTTGTTCAGAGGTTGCTTATCTGCATCCATTGTGTGCTGCTGTTGCTTGTTTTTTTTCTCGCAGACCTCTTAAGCTTTAACAATGCCTTCATACAGGAACTCCTGATAACCCAGCGAACAATGGTTTCACCTCACTGGTCAGGTCATGCACAGCATCCATATGCTTGCTACATTTTGCTCTTCCCCTTTTTCCTCAGTCTCCTATAGAGGTTCTGTGCCCATGGCAGTGGAAAGAGCAGTAATGCTTCCAGAAGCAGTCAGACTGCCTCAGTGTGGCTTGTTTCATGGGTGACTGTGTGCTACCTGTAATCTTGTGAAGAACACACAGGACTCCTTGAAGGTAATGGGGACCCTCACTGATGCTCAGGTGGGGGTCACCAGAACATGCTCTGCAGGAGAGTCGTGTGTTGTGCAATGCTTTGCTTGTGAAATATCTGGTCTTGATTAGGTTGAAAGTGCAGGGTTAGATCTTGCTGTCCTGAGCTGTGTTTCTTCGAAGGGGGAGTTTGCACATTTGTAGGCAGCAGAAGGAACCTTTCTCAAGCAGATTGATATAAAACTTAAAAATAGTTCCTTGCAAGAAGCTGCGATTTGAATCAGATGCCAAGAGAGCTCTCGCTCTACTCGTGCATCCCTCCTTGTTATTCTGGAAGCAGCGTTCTCTGAATTAATTTGTGTGAATGGCAGGGCAGGCTGCACTGCTTGATTGCAGGGCAGTCCAGAGGTACAAGAGCCATGCTGGGCCACCCTGCTTCCAGAAGTGACCGTGAGAGCTGCTGGGCAGTGGGCAGTGCTCTGTGATACCTCCTAGGCAGATCCTGTGGCACCTCAGAGACCTTCTGTGCAAAGGAGAGCAAGGTAGCGTCATCCCTGTAAACTCAGGTGGCCTTTGGGTTCTTTCATTGCTTCTTTCCAGGCTCAGTGTGCACTGTCCCATGCAGAGCTGGTGCTTTTTGTAAGGGTCAGGACATGGTTTGCTCATGGCAATTCCTACAAAGATTTGTTGTGGCACTTTGGTGGGCTGCTCTTGAAGTCATTAACCTTCCTATTAAAGCTGGATCAGGAGGGTGGGATCTGAACTTGTCCGACTCCTAGTTCCTGGCCAGCAAGTCAGTGGTTGTGTTTGCAGTTTCTGAAGATGTCAGGAAGGAAAAAAGCATCATCTTTGGTCACTAGGGGAGCAGAGAACTGAGACATAGGGCATTAGGAGATAGTGACATATTATATAGAAAAATGTAGGTAATGCACATCAGGTGTTCACAGAGGGTTTGATTTATACTGCTCACATTTTGGGTATCTGCAATGTGATTTAAAAAAACTTGTGCAAATCCAGCTTTGTGAGGGGTGGGCTGGGATTTTTGTTGTTTTGGGTTTTTTTTTAATTTTCATGAACGTAAAGCAAACTGAAGCTTTGAAGAGCATTTTGAGACAGAAAACAGTGGGGTGAAAAATTTCAGGAGTATGAATTTTGACTGTGTAAAAAACATTGTTAAGTTAGTGCATGTTTCAAAGCAATTCTCTATTAAAAAAACCCTGAGTTTTCTGTGAACAGGCATAAAAAGAAGTTAAAAGTAGTTTTGTCTAAACTGTCTGTTTTCTAAAAGAAGCATTATTCCCTGGTAATAATATTCAAAGTCCCACGGCATTTTAAAAAGTTCACAGTGCTTGAGCAATAGATGTACTATATGATCTTGAAACTGGTCTACCTGAGGCTGTTCCTTACAGTTTCCATGCTAATTTGTACCTGGTTTGTGCTGACTCGACTAGAATTATTTCAGACTGTTACTGGTTGGCAATCAAATCTATTTTTTAAAAATTTAAATAAACTCCAAACTAGGAAACAACTAAAAACACCCACTAAACTTAGCATATGGTTACACTTTTAGAGAGGAAGAAGAAAGCAAACAAAGCCATAGTGATATTTTTGGAGACACTCTGACTGCATGTCTCAGCTCAACGTAATGGAGATACAAATATTCCACAGGAATGGTTTTGAGCCAAGTCACCTGTGTGTCAAACCTCCACTTTTCCTTGGTCATTAAGCCACTTGCCTGTGGCAGTAGTAGATTTGCAGCAGCTTTCTGTCCTCTCTGGATGCTCATGTGTCTTATAGCATGTCATAAGTGCTTTTTGTAACTACAAAATCAAACAACTTGAAGTGGGGAAAATGTATTTAGACTAGTTTTTATTTATAAAAACGGTTAATACTGTATTTCTCTGTTAATTTCTGTATTTCTCTTTGAATATCTTTCTGAACTAGAGTGGTATTTCAAGGAGAATAGGAGAGCTTGTGGGGGAAAAACAATTTAGGCCTGGTCCCTTCTTGTCTGTAGATTACAACCAGCTCTGTGTTTTCATGGCTTAATTTAATGGGCACACGTGCTGTGTGTACTCTCTGTAGTGTCTTCAGAAGGTTTTGGCACATCTGTGGGATGGAGAGTGTTGATGGAGAAGCTCACCTGGCACTGCCTGTGGCTGAGCATCTCCCAGGCCCACCCTGCTGTCTGGACTGCAGATGGTCTCTGTGGGGTCAAGGCTTGTTGCTTGAAGGTGATGAACCTCCCTAGGTGTGTTCAACTTTCCAGGGAAAGAGTGCACCCTGTTTCTTTAATCTACCTAGCTGATCTTTCTGTGGGCTAGAGGTCTGTGCACAGCATGTTTGATTTGTTTAGTGTTATCCAGTGGTTTCTCTGATGGTGCAGTAGTCTCACTTCATTTATCTGTGACTTTTTGACAGCTGAGCCGTGACAGGTGAACACTGATGGGTTTTGCTGTCGTGCTTTAGAAGATTGCTGCCCTGAGCTGTCCCTTTGTTTCTCTGTAGCAGGTTGTTGCCTCTGTGGCAGGGTTAGCAGGAGGACAGAGCGCCTTAGGCACTGAATACAAAGTCCAGCATCTGGAATTCCTCTGGTCCTGGCTCTCAGCAAAGCTGTTGGGTGATGAACATGTGTAACTGGAAACAGGCTGGTGTTACCTGGTGACTGTGCTGCAAGGACAGCAATAGACAGGGATGTGCAGGAAGGTCTTGTTCATTGCCAGCCATTTGCAAAGATGTAAGGCAGAGTCCTTGACAGGAGTTCTATGTCTGTGCTTTAAAGCAAGCAAGTGATCTTTGAGTTGTGTTATGGAGGATGAAGAGGTTGACCTTGTCCTTGTCTCTGCCGAGCCTTTCTGTAGCTGCGCAGCTTCAGCAGTGAGCACTACCTTGGCCTTTACATTTCCAAGGACATGTGCTTTGTGAAACTTGGTGTTGTCCATGGTAACATGGCAAGTAAGGTGAGGTGTGTGTAGGTTCCCTGGTGTGTAGTCTGGTTCTGGTGATACCCTGAAGGGTGTTCTCTTCTCAGCTCATTGCTCGTACTCCTGCACAGGGTGGATATTTGGTGACTGAATATTTGCTGTGCAGTGAATGGAGAGCACCATCTGTGCCCTAGACCTCCTGACCCTACATCTCTCCTGAGGGCTTGCCCACACAGGAGCAGATGCCTTTGCTGTTGCCTGCCTGTTGAGTGCCAGGTGTCCCTGGGACAGGTTCAGGAGGCTGGCAGAGGTGTAGGCTCAGGCTGGCTCATTGGGAGGCACTCCCAGTGCAAGGGGAAAGCACAGGACCACCGTTCTTGTCCGTCTTCCCGTGGCTGATTAATTTATTACAGCTTTTCCTTGGGCCCCAGGCTTGTGTGCTTTTTCCCTTGCATGTGTTGGAAATCAGAGATGTGCCCACAAACTGGTCCCGAGACCACACTTTGGAGGCCAGCCTCTTCAGGGAGATGGGCCAAGCAAATTCAGCAGTGGGGTTTTGCTGCCAGCCTCGCCTCGTCTCTCCTCACCAGCCAGCCCTGGCAATGCAGGGCCTCTGTTCCTGCTGCAGCTCATGTTGCCTCGGTCTTCTCCCTGTGGCGTGAGCGAACTACCATCCTCAAAGGGTAAAGCCAGCAGCATTTACATTATTAATATTAGCCAAGAGTAACCTTGGGTTTCTGGTTGGGAAGATGATGGTAAAGTGCTGACTGCTGCTCACACTTGCCTAAAAAAGCAGGAGAGAAATTCTTTTGGGATGTGATTCTAAACCCTTTTGAGCTTCTGCGTGTGCTTAAGCAGATACATTTTGAAACCTTTTATGGGCATATTGCAATGTTCCTCTGGCCGTGGCATGCCATCTCTTGCTCTTGAGGCTTGCTTTCCCATTTTAAGGGCAAAGCCCTCCAGACCAAGGTTCCGGTTCTGCAAAATACTTAAGCCTCATTTTAAGTGCTGTAGAGTTCCTGCGGGCAGCAAAGAGCTCCTAGTGCTGGAGTGAGCTGTTGCATCAAGTTTTGAGCGTGGGAAGTGGCCTTTTCAGACAGTCTCTGAAGAGAGAGAACTGCCTGTGGTCATTTTCTTTGCCACCTTTGGCTTCCCAGTTTGGGAGAGGTTCTTTGCACGAGCACCTGGAGTTTGCAGTCTCCATGAGCCTGCTGGGATCTGCAAGCACAAGCTCCGTGCCCGTGACCCAGCACAAATGCAGGGGGGTGCTCTGTGAGCCCCAGGGCGTTCCTCAGTGCAGGGAGGAGGGAGATGAGGTGCTGAGCCCAGCTAGCAAGTGGCTGTGCTCACTTTACCCTTGCCTGCTGTGAGTCAGAAGTTGGCTAAGGGAGCACAGAGGGGGTGTGTGTGTACAGTGAGCTCTGGCACCTCAAACGCTGCCATGTTGCAAAACGTGGCAGTGCCAGATTCTCCTAGGGAAGAAGTTCAAGCATTACATCTTCCAACCCTGATGTGCAGCAGTAACTAACACTGGGATTGAAATAGAAGCTCCAAACCTACAAGTGTCTATCCTGGGACAGAGTGTGGGGCAAAGAGGGTGCTTGGCTGTGGTGTCCTTTTTTTGCTGCAGTGTCAGTGAAGCTACCTAGGGACTTGTGCTGCTGATTGCATTAGGCCAGCAAAGCGAGCTGGGGGAAGGTGGTGAAAGATGCCTTCGAGGGGAGTGACTGAACAAGCGCGTGGAGTTGGTGGATTTCTTGAGTAGCGTAGCATCAGTTTGATGTAATCCCTTTGCTGACAATAGCTTTCTGCCACTTGGTTCACCCTTCTGAAGGAGGGTGCAGTAACATGCATTTATGTAATTGAGCTGTTTGGAAGCTTTAAAACAAATATAAACAAGATGTACCAGGCTTTCTGAAGAGCCCATCGTCTGACATCTCCCACAGAGCATTTCAATAAGTGGTTAGATTTCCAAGTGAGGAGCTGAGCTCTTTGAAAGTCTGCCCCTCTAAATATTGTTTTGCTGGTATTAAAATAAATGCTTTGAAGACCTTGGGTGAGTGTTGCCCCATACAGGCACAGTTTTACTTCTGGCTTATTAATACTGTTTTATTGCTGTTCATAAAGCAGCAGGGACCCAGGCACTGACCCCCTTCCTTGCCCCGTGTAGCTTCCTGTGCCATGCCTGATGATGGCCTTTTGATTAGAGGAAAGGCAAGGATTTGGAAAACCAGCTTTCAGAGCCTTGTGATGATGCAAACTGCTTCAAAGTGTTGTAATGTCAGACTCTGTGCCTAATTGCGCTTTTTGACCTCACAGGAGCAGTACAAAGAAAACATCTTTGAAGGCTGAGTGTAGCTGAGCTGCTGTAGTAGCAAGACTCCGGGTGTTTTAGACAGGTGTCCTAACTGAGTAAGCATTTCAAACCCTGGCTCCTTCCAAATGAATCGCTATCAAACATGTTTAGTTCTGCAAGCTTACCTGTCTGTTAGGAAAGCCCCCTCTTCTGTATTGGCAGTGAAAATATTCAGGCTAACCATAGCTAATGTGTTAGGATAGTAAAGTCTTTCTGCTGTCCACACAGTAGAAAGTACATGGCACAAAAGTAATGCTGATCTCTTGGGAGCCTTGGGCTTTACATCTGCCTGTCCAAACGTCTGGTTAGTGTTTGGCCTTGGTTTTGGATTTCAGTGGCATGGTTACTTGGTGCCCTTACTGTCAGAGGAGCCTGATGCTGTGATGCTGGAGTGAGGGATTATTAACCACTAACTCTGTGTTTTTACCTCCTCTGTCTGAAGCCAGCACCTGAGAATGGCTCTGTGCTGTTCTCTCCATGCTTCAACTCTGAGCTGGAAAGGCGAGAGCTGCAGGTGTCTTTCTGCTGCAGCATTTAGCTTGTGAGAAATAGGCATATTCCTGAGAGGGCACAATTGGCTTGCTGGGACCATGAGCATAGTCAGACCAAGCAATTCCCCAAGTTTGTAGTGAAATGTTACGGCAGATGGCCTGCTTACAATACAGGATATTATTAGAACCATGATCAGTGCTAATAAGGTCATTGGCGGTGGGGGAGGAGGTCAGTGTCTGACCTTGTTTGGAAGGTGGCAGCCTGTGTTCTGGGGAAGAAGTTTTCCTCTTGCAGCAGTGGAATGTGGATGTTTAAAAGAAGCTACTTTGTGCATTAATCTGGCTGCACAGTGGAGGGAGAGACCCACCACCCAGCCCAGCATAACTGCTGTGGGGGTGCTGCTGGTCCCTTCACTGAGGTAGGTGCACAGAACACCATAAACAAGTGAGGCAAATTCTGCTTAAATTAACGGTCTTGAGAATGGGAACCAGGGGTGGTTTAGCTGCTCTTGCAGAATGGGTATGGTATCACAACACATTGCCCAGGTGGCTGGTTAGTGGTCTCCGAGTTTTATCTTGCCTCTGGCCATACTCTGCATTAACACAGCACTTACTTTTAGCTGATCTCCTACACTGGTGTCAGAAAAAGACCCAGAACAACCACTACAGACAGGAGTGTTGGAATCCAGCTGAGTTGCATTAGTGATGTCCATGTCTCTACCCAGCAGTACCCACACCACCTTCGGATGGGGATTTAAGCCAGTAGCCCAGAACACGGTGCTTTAACTCTGTCTCATTGCTTCTTCTTTGCCTTGTCAAGTCTGGGATGCTGTGATCAGCTCTGGATGCACAGTGAGAGGAGACAGCTCTCAAACAGAGGGGCAGCTGGGAAGGTGTGGGGCATGTGGGGTGCAGAGCTGGCCGGGGCAGCACCACCACGGCGGAGGCACAGCCAGCGTGCCTGAGAGCGCGCCTGTGATGACGGCGCTTCCCTAAGTCCCTGTTATCCGCAGGGGCACGGCTGGTGCTGGGAACAGTCACACGGAGATTAGGTCCTTAAAGAGCCCTGCCACAAGCGAGCACAGTTTGAATACAAAACCTCAGCATGTAATCCCAGCTGCGATGGCCGATCCCACTGACCAGCGTTTCTTCCTCTTGCTGTCCGTTCCTGAAGGATGAGAGCATGGGTGAAGCTTGCGGCCATTAAGTGCTGCTTGATCCCTCCTGGTCAGTTTGTGCAGTGTTGTGCTGCGTGCAGTGCTTGGGCTCTGCTCCCAGAGTCCCTTCCACGTGATGCTGCAGATAGCGAGCCCAGGATGAGTTTGCCAGGAGGAAGCAAGAGCCTCATGGGGTTGGACATTTCAACCCACGCAGTAGCACTTTAATGGTCAGGGCAGTGGGGAGTTGAAAGCCAGACATATAGATGAGCCTTCAAGGAGGGCTTGGAGGGTCATCCAGGTATGGCAGAAATTATGGTGTTTGAGGTCAGCTCTAGGAAGGAAAGCTCTTTCCTCCCTGTGAGTGAATCTTACGTCATAAACCAGCATATTTTCAAGACAGAGTTGTCTTTGGAGGCAATGTTGCTCCTTCCCAAACGTTGTAGGGGAAGGCATTAAAAGATGCTCCAGCTTATGCAGAAACACTCCCACATCTTACTCCCATAGTGCAAGACTTGCAGCGTTATTCTAATATTCTAATTGCCCTGTTTCTTCTTTCTGCTCTGTTTCTTCCTCCTCTCTGGGCCTATTTGTCCCCAAGCCCTCATGCAGCTTTCCTGTCCTCTTTGTCCCTGTTGTGGTGTCTGTAGGGACTGTACAAGGCAGCCCAGGACGTCTCTTGCTCTCCTCTCCTGTTGCTTCAGCAGGATTTTTATTTTTCGATGCATCTGGTGCCCTTGTAGGTGAAGAGGTAATCACGGTTACCTCCCTGCAGACTCAGAATCCCTGCTGTGCCAATCCTGTTGCCTGCAAAACCTCGGTGATGTGCTGCAGGGTGGGAGCTGGAACAAGGCTGGCAGGCTGAGTGACTCTGGCACTCGGAGCCATAGAGCCATCAGGGTTGATAAAAGCAAAACAGGGATGTCTGAAATCTCCACGCTGAGAGGGACCTCGAGGGAAGAAGGTAGGGGGTGACTCTGGGGAGGAGCAGAGCAGCTCTCCAAGGCACTTCTCCGTAGGACTGGGGAGCTCGGGGATGTGGCAGGACCCCGGCCATCCATCGCTGCCAGCTCCATCAGCATCTGCTGGCTGGCAAATCACAGCAGGGAGCGGATTACCCCGCACAGCCTGCATCACACTTGTCACCAGGGCCCACTCAAACCACTCCTGTGCCATCCCTGGGAGAGTTGAGGTGGGGAAAAAGAGTCCCTTGGGGACTGAGACAAATGGGCAGGATCACTTTTAGCTAACAATGTAGAGGTGGGATGGGCAGGCTGCCGGGAGGCAGGAGCTCCTCAGGAGGCATCAAGGGCATCACAGCCGCAGCTGCAACAGCCCAGCACAGAGCAGCTGGAATGCAGTCTGGGTGTTGCTGAGGCTTCTCCTGACTGCCTGGGGTTTTTCCGCCAAGTCTGGTGTATTTAGACTGAAAACTCTTCAGGCTGGGACTGTCTCATTCTGTGTTTGGGTAGTAATTGGAGCAGGACCCTGAGCTGTAGCATTGATGAGTATTTGTATTCCCACAGCCAGAAATCCCCTGCTGTGGCCTTGTGCGATAAAGCACAGATTGAATTAAGAGGATTTTCATTGTTGTTTTGTGTTTCTCTGCATGGGTTTTTGAAGAGTCCACGGTAATGTAAAATCTTTAGAAGTCTTTGCTTGGAATAGAGCTCACATTAGGTAGGACAAAAACACTACTGAAAATTGGGGTTTTTTACTGTTTTGTTTGTGCTAATTCTTGGAGAATGATTTTAAGCATCCTTCCAGTGCTTAGTCCAACCAAAGGAAAAGTGTTAGCACTTTTCTTAATTTTCTTTCTTGGCCTGTATCAGAGGCACTTGCAGTAAAGCTTGTACAGGGATTTCTGCCGGGGCTCTATCAGAAGTGTGTCTATGTGGGTTCAAACCAGTGAGAGCATTTTTGAAGTGTTCCCTTACATAGGCACCGGTCCTGCTGCATTCCAGACTTGCTAATGACCCTGGAGCTTCTTTGCAGCTACTCCTCTCACGTGGCGGAGAGACTGCAGATGTCCTCAAGAAAGGTCACTCTTCCTTGCAGAAAAAGAATCCCTCCTGCCCCCACCTATATGGGCCCATCCCACCTAAAAGCAAATGAGCATTTGCATTGCAGCTGACTCATCCTGACTGTGCCTGGTGAGAGCAGTGAAAGGTCTTTCTCTTGTTGCCCTTTTAGGAAGGGATTGTGCTTCATCTGAAGGTATCTCTTGTCAGTAGCAAAAGCAAAATACATGAGGTCGGGTGTCTGCTGCCTAAGGAAGTCATGTTGTTTAAGATTGCTTTCTAATGGAAAACAGCCTTCAAAAGGTAACCCTTGCATTCCTCCTCATCTACAAAAGGTTGAGCATCTCAGGCAGTCTGTACTGCACTGGTGAACAGGACAAGCATAAACAGCTCATGGCAGGAGTTTGGAAAGCAGAGCAGCAACACAGGAAGGACAGAAAAACCTCACAGTAATTTGATCAGTTTGCTTTTGTGCCTCAAGTCTGAATAAGGAAGCACATCCACATGGATATGTTTTAGTTGCTTCTGCCTCCCCCAGCTTTTCTCTTGTGCTCTCAAACCTGAATAAGTGAATCTGGTGATTATTAAAAACATGAACTCCAAAACACCAAGCAAATGAAAGGAAAGCCCTGATCAGTTCCATTCCTGTTGGTCAGCTGGGACAGATGGATGGACAGACACACAGGCATGCACATGCATGACATGTTCCTTTCTTAGCTGTTCTGGCACTTACACTGGTGCTACTGCGGAGAGAATTTAGGTCAGGCCAAAAGTTGCATCCCGTAGGAGAAAGTGGATGCATGCACCTAAGTGGGTGTACAACCTTTTCAGTGTCCTGTCCTGTCCTGCAGCTCTTGTTACAGGCAAGGGAACAGATCTCATCAGTGGCTGCATGGAATTTACCGCTCAGCAGCTGAAATCATGTTTCTACAAAATGCGTTATCAGTTAATCCCTATTCCTGGCATCATGTGCAGAAAGCAGACCACTCTGTGCTAGATTTTGGGGTCTTTGGGCTATACATCAGCATAGAGACCTAGAGATCCTGAATTTTGGGTATCTAGGTCAGCATGCAATGCAGGGTGAGCAGAAAGCCTCCTTGAGCAGTCTGGTTTGCTGCTTCTGTATTGGCTTACTGTTCCTGGGCAGGGTTTGTTACTTGAGTGCTCACTTAGGGGCAAGACCACGGATCTGCTTTGGCTGAGTGAGGTTGGGAGTGTGAATCTGCACAGACCCTCATGAGACTGGATAACAGACTGTGGGAACAGGGATCTGTGAGGAGTGTTGTAATTAGAACAGGTAGAAGTTTTGCTCTAGCCAAGGTTGATTTAATAAATCCTTTGTATATTAACAGGTTTTCAGATGTTGGCACAGAACTGGGCATCATGTTCATTAAAGTTGGCTGCCTGTGTGGCACTTGTGACTAGTGCATGTGAACTGCAGCTAAATATGTCTCACTAATTGCAGTTTTATCCCAGAATTGTTATTGCCAAATTTTCCCTTTGCCCATAGAGATGTCAGTGTATTATCTTTGGCATTGTGAGCCCATCGTGTTTACCTCCATAGAAAAAGGTCTGTCCTGTTGCCACCACAGCTTGCTGTGCTGCTCCATGGCCTCAACTCCTAACAAACATTTGCGCTGCCTTAACCTCCCTTTCACTTCAGCTGGTTGCAAATATTGGTCACATACCTGCTTTCTGGTGCCAGGTGCTACTTAAAGAGCACTTCTGAAGGTGTTTTTTAAAAGAAAAATCCCCTCTATGACTTAAATGTGCATATGTTACTGGCTGTAATAAACAACCCACTAAATAGATCAGTCTGCAGAAGCTGACCGAGGTGGAATATTTGCCTAGGGCAAGGCAGGTTTCTTTTGCTTTTTGCTTTTTTTCTTTCTTTTTCTTTCTTCCTTTCTCTTCAAGCCTTGCTGCCTCCTAGATGGAGGGCTGTGATTCAATGTCACTTGGCCTGAATGGCCTCTTTGGAAGCCAAGGCCCGTGTGAGATGTGTGGTCCTTGCCTGCTATGCCTAGCAGGCTGCAGGAGCTCTCTTGAAGGTACTTTTTGTATCTGTACCTTTAATCCTTTGACCAACGACAAGTTCATTATATTGTGGGCATGAAATCTGAGGCCTGGCATGGACCAGAGAGATTTGGGGTCCTTGCTCAGAGATGAGTGAGTGTGTGTGGAGTTGGTGGCACACAGCCCTTTGCTGGTAGCCTGGGAGCTTCTCTGCAAAGCCAGAGCAGAGGGAGAATGGGCTGCTGGGCACGGATTTGCCTGGCACGTGTGGCAGAAACAGGAGCACAAAAGGAGGGCAAAGCTTGGCCTTTGGTGAGCTGAACCTCAATCAGAGAGAGTAGCTGGGGACATCAGTGGGCCATCAGGGTGAGGAGCAGGGTGAGCTGGTTTTGCTCTCTGCTGTGGGGCAAATCTCAGCCAAGAGCAGAAAGGTGTCCTGTGCCTTGGAACATCAGACCTCTGGCTCTGACAGGTGTCAGGGAGCAAATCTTGTGGTGACAACTGAGGGCATCACCCTCCTGTGTTGCTGCATCTGCTGTTCCCCTGCAGCCACATGCTTTGTTGGCTTAAGCTGTTGCACAGAGGGACTGTTGTGTCACGTTCTGACATATCTTGGTGTTTGCACCTGAAGGGTGGGAAGCTGGGGTGGCAGTGCCATGGTGTGCCCCAGGAGGAGTGACCAGCACACCAAGCAGAGCCACGTCCTTTCCTGCTCAGGGTGCTGCTGCATCACCCCCTGGCAGCCCCACAGTACTGGAGGCTGAAGCACATCCTGCAGTTATTTTTTCCAGACTGAAGATTCTCCCTGGAAATGGTTAGTTCAGATGGAATTAATTTTTTTAGGTTTTTTCATTGTTTTTTTGAAAACCAGGAATCTGTTTGTGCCCATTATGCTGTTGCTTTCTGAGCAAAGCAACAATACAAATAAAAATTGGGCTAATCCTCAGTTGGTAAATGGTTGTATTCTGCCAAGTTCTTAAAAAAACCCCAAACCAAACCCAGCCACCTCTGTATCTTTTTATTTGCGATTCAATTTTGCTTTCTGAAACACGGTGAGAGTGAGCTTTTCTGAGCATGATTTTGCCCTCTGCAGGACAGGAAGGAGGGTTTGGGTCAGACTCTTAGTTATCAATCTCTTCTCTTCTCTGTTTGCCTTTTCCCTTGTGTAAACTTGAGGAGTGAGGCTGCTGGAGGTGGTCACATGCCCAGTATTTGTATTCATGAACACAGTACTTTTACATTTATTCTCCTGGGCTTTAATGTACTTTGCTTGGTTCTGTCTACGTGTGGTTTGCCTGCTGCAGTTGTAATATTCAACAGACACTGTAGGTAGAGGAAGGTCAGAAGCATCAACTTTCCATATGACCTTGACAGATTCAGCTGGTGAAAGTTATAGAATTGGATTATGGGATTTACAATGAAAAAATGGTTTAAGGGACAAGAGAAACTGCATTTGTTATTTTGAAAAGCTGGCGTGGTGTAATAGCAATGAGAAGAAACACAGTTGTGGGAGATGGAAGGTAGAAGACATATGTGAAGTTTAATTTTGTTTGCTCTTCTGTGGGATTTTGTGGTATTTTTTTAATACAATATTTGTGCAATATTGTTCCAGAGACTGGCATGAGCTTTTTTGTAATTTATTATAGAAGAAAAATCAATGACTTGCCAGTGTTTCTATCTTCCAGGTAAAATGGATTCTTTTTTACTTAGAAATAGTCCCACATTGAAACCCACAGGAATATTAACATTGCAGGATGTCACCTACTCCATGTCCTATTCTCTGTACATGCAGTGGTCCCAGAGCTAAATATTCTCCTGCTCTCTTCACTGGACACCAAATGCCTTCTTGTGTAATTGCTATTGATCAGTTGCTTCAGCAGATCTGTGAAGGCAGGTCTGTAAAGTCTTATTTGTCTTGGAGAAAACCTGTTTTTGATACTGTATTAAAGAAGCCTATTTTATTGTGCTTTTAAAATTCCTGAACCTGGGACAGTAGGGTAACAATATTTGGAAGGCATTAAAAATGCTTAGTTCAGAACTCTAAACTGATGATACTTCTACTCTGTTTCAACCTCATTTCAAATACGTGGTGGTAGCAGACTGATACAGTTCACAAATGTAGCCTAAGCAAAATGTATTGGTGGATACAAAAGAAAAGAGCTTGATGAAGTCTGTATTCCTCTCTTTTGTGGCATGAGATTGCTGTTATTGGAAGTAGTAATCTCTGAGATAAACATGTTTTTCTGCTCTGTGGCTCTACAGTTCAAAAAATATACTTTGACAGTGCCATAGTCTTTTAATACATGTTTCTTAGACTTGGTAAACACTGTCCATTGCTTGGAGCAAGCAAAAATGTTCCACAAACCAAAAACATTAAAATCAATACACTTTTTTCATTGAGCATAACAGAGCGTGCCATTGGCCTCAAAGAAGAGAGTTTGGCAGGGGAACAGAGCTGGAAAGAGTTGTCAAGATGTAAAAATATAATGAAGGAGCTACAGGGCTTTTCCTCAACAAAATAACTGCTCTGAGTTTTTAAGAACCTTCAAGTATAACAAACAGCTTGGAATGAAAATCCTGCATGAAAGCAGGAGGACAGCCACGACCTCTTTGTGCTGTCCTGGGGAAACTCAGTGGAACATTGCTGTATTCAGCAATGTGCAAAAGTAAAACTTCACTCACAGCAGCTCTCAGCTTCCCTAATTGCCAGGTGAATAAGGATTTGGGAATTTAGGCTAGTGCCTGTGGCTGCTTAGAATGTACTGGAATGCAGTAGTTGCATGTCCCCTCTGTTTCTAATTAAAATACATTTTAAAATGTCAGGGTGATAGTACTTGTTTTAATACTGTGCTAACGAGCCATCGTTTCTTTATGGAGCTGGATTTGCCTGCCCAGTTCAGGGGTTTGAAGTGATTGGCAATGGCTGTGAGTGGCTGCCGATGGTTAAGGTGCTATCAAAAAGGGACACGAGGACATAGAAATGCTTCTCTCTGCTTTGTTTTTGTCTCCTGCTCTGGTTTGAGCTGTGCAACAAAAACAAGCTTGACAAGCATTTTGAGGCTGCAGATTTTAAGTGAGTCCTAGATAAGCATGTTTGTGTCCCAGCAGAGTGGATCTGATGTTGCAAACCCCCCTGTCCAAGTGCTTTGCATTGTTATACAGACTCTTTGAAAGGACTGGCATGTGCAGTAGGGCTTGGCCACGCTGTGCATCTGTTTGTTCTCAGCACTTGCACCTGATGGTTCCCTTACCCTGGTGTGAAGGAAGCACTGTGATGTGCTGAGTGTACTTTTTGAACATACTGCTGAAATTGTTCAGCTGCTAAAGTGTTTGTGGCACACAATGGGAAGCATGTCCCCTGCTTGGGCAGAGTGCTGCTGTCCATCACATGCCTATGGGTGGTGACCTGTCCAGTTGGGCAGTAGGTGGATGACCACAGCCCTGTCAGCTTGGCCACATGCCACAGGGGTTGTGCATCGCTGGTGGCAAGGGGCAGCTTTCCAGTCCTGGGATGGAAGAGAGGCCCTCAGCACAGCACATCCCCCCGAGCCATTGGCACACGGGCACAGCCCCTTCAGCCTGGTTGTGTCTGTGGTGCAGGTTGGCTTTCACAGACAAAGGCTGGAATGACAAAGTGATGGAAGTGTAACGGGCCTTTAGCAGTGTTTGTTCAGCAGTCTCCTCAGCTGGCTGTTGGCAGCTTCTTTTCTGGACTTGAATACGTATTGCAAAAATGATGCTGATGTTTTTTTTACCTTCTGGCCTTCTTTCTGTCTTCCTTGCAAAGCAAAAATATCCCAACAGAAGAGTCACATGGAGAGGCCAAAGAGCAGCACCAGTGTCTTAGAGACAGGAATTGTTGTCTCTGCTTCCCATTCCTTCTGCATTTTTCTAGCTCCCTGGACACAGAGTTAGACCCTACCTGGACTGAAGTAGTTGTGTTTGGCTGACCTGCTCTTTTAAAGTTGCAGAGGAATGTAATGTTTTGGATTTTTTAAGCTCAAACATTGTTAGGCTTCCCAAGGCTCTGCCCCACAGCTGTAGGAAGAGGAGAATTGGGCAGACTGGGACTGTGCAAAGTGTTCCAGCCTTCCTTCAGTGGGGCAAACACAGCATGTCTGCTTGGTGTGCACTGAGGCTTTTCAAGCTGCTTTGCACTTGTACGTGCCACTGAGCTTCGCTTTGAGCTCTCAGTTCAAAAGGACCCCAAACTCTTGTCATAGCTGCCAAATGTCACCTGCTTTCATTTGGAATCATGCAAAACATCAAGGTTCACCCATTTCAGTCAAAATCAAGTCTAGGCTTGCTCAGAAAGGGCTTGACCTAACATTCATTGAAGCCATGAAATTCAGTTGCTGTTTCAGTGACAAGCTGGGGCTGCCTTGAGAGTGCTGGGAATGCTGGTAGCCCTGGGAGCTTGTGAGAGCTATTCTGGTTTTTCCACTGAAGCTGTGTGGAAAGGCAGGTCTGACTCTTGTCTTCTGTACCCTGACAAAAGACATGTCCCTGTTCACCTGAGCAGCCCTGGGTCAGAGCTGACACGCTGCTGCTGCAGCTCAGAACATTGTTCAGAACAGCATAAAATCTGCAAAGGATTCTCGAGCGACTGCAGGGGACCTGAGTTGGGCCAAAATAGCACCTGGCGTGTTTTTAGCAGTTTTCTTCTCATCTGTCTGCGCAGACTCAGGGAGGTGGCTCTTTGGACCCAGAGGTAGGAATTTCAAAGTTAGGCAAAACTGATCCTAGAGATGTTGTAGGACTGCGGTTTGTGTTTTTTATGGGCTGTTTGAATTCTATTTCCAGCAAATTCTGTATTCATGAACTGTACTCTTTCCTGGCTAGAACATGCATTTCACAGGGTCTGTATCATCCATAGCTGGAAGCTACCAGATTAACCTTAACTCTAGCATTTTTATTCACACACATTGAAATTGAAACTTCTGTATGGTAGGAAGTCTGTGTTACTTCCCTTCCCTTCGAGGCTGATTGCCATCTGGTAATGCTAACTGGAAGATACATTTTGCTCTTTCCTTTCAGCTACGATCTATTCGCAGCAGGATCCTCACCATAACAGTAGTCTCTGGGCTCTGTGTAAATGGGTGTTACACCTGCATTGGAAAAATGTCAGCAGCCAGCTGTGCTGTATGTTTTTATTGCTGTTACAAGTAACTCTAGACCACCAGCTTCTTTGTACCCAGTATTGTGTAAGCAGGGGTGCTGGCACAGGGAGAGTGCAGAGCATGGACTCTGCAGAATCCCAGCATTTGTCCTGAGAGGAGCAGAAAAAGCAGTAGAACTGGAAAGCCTTTGAGAAGGGTTATTTTAGAGAGGGAGGATGGAGTGCTGGCATTACTTTTGGGAGTCTTTGATGCAGCACAAATCAGCTTCCAGACAAGCCAGGGAACAAAGCACAGGATAAACTTTTAAGTGACTATCCACAACAGTGTGGAAAACTGAGTTCAGTGGCAGTGTGGAAGGATGTGCTTGGCAGGACTGTTCAGTTTTGTTTTGTTCTGATGGCTTGAATGATGGAATAGAGAGAGACTATGCTTGTTAAATTGGTAGGGTGCTCTAAGCTGGGAGAAATTACAGACACTTTAGAGAACCAGATGTGGAGTTGCAGATAGTCTTGACAGGTTGAAAAAGCAGTCCATAAAAAGGCAAGTGAGTTCAATAAAAGCAGTATGAAATACAGTGTTTGAGCAAATCAACTGCCTCATACAGGGTGCAGCATAGCTGAGTCTGGAGTAGTTCTGGAAAAGGCTTGTTGAGAGTGAATCAAAAATGTTAGTGTTAGAAGGAAAGGAAATGCCATGCAGGGAGGTAGAAGCAGCAATGTGATCTACAGGAGATGTGAAAAAATCTGTGTAGCTGCACAACACTGGTCAGGGGTTAGGTAGAGCACAGTGCCCTGTGCAGGTACCCACAGCAGCAGGGACTGGGGGAGCAGCCTAAGGAAAAGCTTGGAGACTGTGCTGGTGGAGTTAAAAGAGGATATTTTGCATAGTCTAGAGCTGAGAGTTTTAAGGAAGAGGGGTAGATGTGACGATAGCCTTGAACTATGGGCCCTTCCTCAAAGAGGAAGGGAATAATTCCTGTTCTGGCCTAAAACAGGAGTTGTAGGTTTCTGTTGGAGGAGGAGCAAAACTGCAACTGAAAATCATATGTGAGGAGACTGTGTTGGAGTCCAGTGTCAGGAAATACACAAGTAGTAGGTACAAAGAAAATAGGTGATCTGTGTGGGCAATGGGGAGATGTATCGCTTCACTGCATTCTTCTAGACCTGCCTTTTAGGATGCTTGTAGGTGGACTAACAGCCTTTCATGAGAACACGTTTAAGGAGTGTTTTGTACATAATTACATTTTTAAAGCTCTCTGTAAAAGGGAGCTGCTGCAGCACTGCTAGAGAAAAGCATTGCTGTTAAGCTGAAGTTACCTGATATATTGGGCCTGGGTCAATGTTTCAGGGAGGTTGCAACGTTGCAGTTCTCACTGACTAAGTAGGCAGCATAATTTCTGAAATTTCATTAGCCTGAACAAAGAATTTGCAGATAAGGTATGTTGAGGGCTGGCTTTGAACTGCAGCGAGTGACAGCTGGGCTGCATGAACACCTCTCTGAGACATAACACTCACTGATGATCAGACTGACTTGTCAACTCCAGCCTCCTTTGTTTTCCAGTTGAAAACATGCGATTTCCATGCTATTTGATGTTGTTTGCCAGTGGAAGGTGTTTGATCCAGCAGTGAGATGGACAGCTATCTCCCTTCCTCCAACACGGCGCTCTGCCTGTGCAGAAAGAGGAGTGTGGTGCAGCATTGGAGGTGGCTGAGTGACCCGTGCAGTGCACTGGAGATGTAGGATGAGCCACTGAATCCAGCCACTGTTCCACTTGCTCAGCTCTGAAGCAGGTTGCTTAGGCACAAACTGCAGTGAGCCCAAAGCACTTGAGTAGAGGTGGTGCATTGACACATGGTGCAAACCCAGCACTGGTTGTTTGCTGTCCTGGAAGGGTAACTTTGAAGCTGCAAGTCCTTAAAGGATGGATGAAGGACTTAGAGCTTGAGCATCACCAGGTATGAAGTCTGCCTCCCAGTATCTCTCTTTTCTTACAGAGCAGATGGCAGTAGGGGTAGATGTAGAACAGCATGTGCTGCTCAGTACATGTTCTTAGCTGTGCTGCATGGACACAGGGATGCAGCCCTGAGCTTCCCACTTTTTGCCTCCTGCAGTTGCAGGACAATTCATGCTTTATAGCAGTTCTGCAGCCCGTCCTTCACCTGCCCTCCAAGTGTGGGGCAGACACCATGGTGGCTGAGGTTGTATTGCATGTATGAAAGCCATGCAAGGCTGTGGCAGGAGCCAGGATCCAGGGCCAGGAGAGAGCCTCTGTGTGCATGTGGTGAGTGGGATGGAAAGCAGAGAGCGTTTCATGCCTCGGCACTGGAGCGACAGGCACTGAGTAAGCAGGGCCAGCACATCTCTGAATGTGCCTCCCCACTGAGTTCCTCTTGGGGAGGTGGAAATCTGCTGCTTCATGCAGAGAAAAGTTATGTAGACAAGCTGTGTTTTGGTGCCTGGTTTTGTGCAAAACATGGAAATCCTTTCCTGCCTGGTCTCCTTTCATTCTTTTTGCTGTCAGTCATTGCACATGCCATCAGTGTCTGTGGAAGAGACAGCACAGTCAGGGCACAAACCTACTTGCAGCCTCCAGTGTGTGAAAAGCCGCATTAGCTTGAAGATTTTCACATGAGAACTGCTGGTGACTGACGGGACACGGAGTGCAGTCATTAAACCAGAAATATGTGTCTGGAACCCCTCACTGGCATCTGGGATTAGAGGCTGTAACAAACTGCATTACTGGTGCACACGTGAGCAAGCTTTGGGTTTGTGCTGGAAGCCTTGTTTCTGCAGCACGATTCAACTCACTTCAGCAGCCAGGGAAGGAGAGAATTTGTACAAAATGCTTAGGGAAGGTTCATCCAGCCTGATGCAGTACCCAGAATGCTCTTATTTGCATCCCTCTGAGCTAGGATGCAGATGATGAGGTGCAGCCCAGCAGACTCTGCACAGCCAGGTGTAATGCAGGTTTTTCTACTGGGTTTCAGTGTGCTCCCATCAGTGCTGCACTCCAAACAGCTGGCTTTGTTCCTGTGCAAGCTGCTGTCACGTTAGCTGGTGTCAGATGCCAGCCATTTACAGTATACGCCATCACAGCATGACTTAAGTTGGCAACACAGAGTCAATCACATGCCAGCAGCCTACTGTAAGGGTGGGGGAGTGTGTGGGAAGAAATGGGGAGAAGATACTCTTATAAAATCCTCTAATGATTTATTTTTAATATCCATTTTTCAAGCCTTGGAAAGTGCAGTCCATATGCTTTTCCCTCCTGGCTGTAGTTGGCAAAGAAGCTGATGAATATGGTCCTTCAGACTCCTTCCATTTTGCAAGGAGCCAGAAAATACAGCTATATTTAGCATGTTACCAAGGCCAGCAGCAGTCTGTTACTGGGTGGTGATTCCCTGGCTGCAGACTTCTGTGCCACCCGGGACAGGGTGGGAATGCTCCTTCCCTGGAGTCAGTACTCAGGCTAAATTAACAGCAGCAAACTTCCAGTTAGCAGAGGATGGCTGCACTGGTGGCAGCAGGCTCAGCACGCTGCTCACCAGCATGGATCAGTCTCTGAGCACCAGGCCCCTTCTTGATGTGTGCAGCAACCACTGAAGGTGCTGTGATGGTGCTTTTTGGTGCAACACTCGGCTTGGAGAGTGTCTCAGCTGGCCTTCCATGCACAGCCCTGGAACTGTCCTGTGCCTTCATTCAATGTGTTGGAGCCACAGCTAGTCCCTGCAGGAAAGCTGTGCCTTGTAGCATAAATATGCTCATCTGAAACTTGGGGGCCTGACTCCTGTTGTATTTTCTCATGTTGTATTCACAGGCCACACAGGTATAAAACGTATTTGTCCTTATTTGTCCCCAGCCTGGTATCCACACAGCAGATTTGCTACCAGTTCCCTGTTGCTTTCCCTGCTGTGTTGCAGCTGGTACTGAGGAGTGAAAAATGGCAGCTCCTTTGTCCTTCTGGCAGCTTTTGTAGAGCTGAAACTGGTCTTGAAGAGTGTGTGCATTGCTGGGAAGTACCAAGTACTGTGGGTGTTGTGATGGAAGTGTAGAAGAAGGGCTCACCCCTACCACTGTTGGAGTTCAGGGCATACTAGTGGTGCCCATCACTACAGAGTAAAACATCTTGAAAGTTGTTACAGTTTAAACATCTGGGAACATTTTGTGTCACTCTGTCACATCATCAGTTCCTAAAATTCATTGTCTGAGAGATGAAGAACCTACTGTGGTGCTAGAGAGGGCAACTCAACTCAGCTGTGGCTTCCAATCCGCCCTGGTGAAACGCAGTGGTTGGTGGTGCTCAGGATCAAAATGATGGTGAGGAGGAGTTAGACCAAAGGTATGGGTTTGAATCTGAGTGCAGCAGTGATTCATTTAGTCTTTCTGAAGCCCTCGAAGGCCTGACTGACAGCAGTGCTGCACTTCACAGCCTTTGCTCTGCAGTAGCATCTGCACAGCTCTGTCTCTTACAAAGACGTGTCCTTGAAACCAGTAGCACTGTGTGGGCACTGGTTTCAGCTTACAGGCTCTGTCTGCAGGACCAAGGCCTCATGTTCTATGGTGGTTTTTTGTTGATAGTAAAAATGTTCTGTTTGTAGAACCCCCTGTTGGAATTAAACAAACTGCTTTGAGGAAAAAAGTAGAACAAAGCTTCACACCAAGCTGGGGTTGCTGGTATCAATGATATTCACAATTTCAGTTGAAATAGCGAAGTCCTTTTCAAGTTGAAGTCAACTGTGTAAATATTGTTTACAAAAAATAGTAGGATTTTTTCATCTTCTCCATTCCTGCAGTGTAGAAGCATCTACATGGATTTTTTCCAAATTTGGTAGAAATAAGTGTTTTCCCAACCCAAAGCACTTGTGCCAAGTTACAGCCAGGAGGAATTTCGAAGGCTGATGTGTAAGCCAGTGGAGGCTGGAGCTTACAGTAGAGCAGCTGCCTGGCCATGGGCAGCCCATGGGCTCTGTGGGGTCTGCTCCTGGTCAGCAGCAGCCCTGCAGAACCCGTGGAGGTGGGACCCTGGACTCTTGCTGGGTCCAGGGTGATGGGAAGGGCTGTGGAGAGGCCTGGTCCCGAGCAGCCATGAGAAGGATGACCCATACCTGCCTAGTGCTGATGAGTGTTCTCCTTGCAGATTAATGAGGTTATTTCCCTCCTCGTGGAGCTGGGTGTCTGAGCACCAGCCAGCTGCGTGGTGCCATTTTACCCTCACTTCAGCAGATGTGAGAAAGTGTCTGGTGATGGAAGATTCATGTCCTCAGGGCCTGTGAGCAATTAACTCGCTGCTGGGGATCAGTGGCTGTTGGATTGCTGAGAAGCCAAAACAATAGCATTAAAAAGCCTCTTTTTTTTTGAGCTGGATTGTTGGGAGCCACTGGGCTCTTTTAGGAGCAAGGCATAGAGTTTCATTCCACAAAGCCAGGCTGCTAAAATTTGGAAGTGTTTTTTTCCCCTGTCCCAGGGGGTTTAGCCCATCATTTCTTGCATTTAATTATTTGCCTTTTGTTTAACTCTGATCTCCTTGGAGCAGATAAGAGAGGAGCCTGTTCCCATGATACTTGTCAAACAGCCCCTTTTACACTGCAGCCAAGCTCTGCAGCCCTCTCCCTAGTGAAGCTGTTATCCCCACCAGGAAAGAGGGCAGAGGAAAGCACACAGAGGAAAGCCTGCAAGTCTTAGGCTGCTCTGCAGTGATCTTTGGTGCTGGGGATTCAAAACCAGCCCCTGCAGTGGGTCACAGTGTTGGCTTTGTGCAGTGGTACTTGGACTGTCCAGTGATTCCACCTGTATGTTTGCACAAGCCTTAAGAATCCCCAGGGGAGCATTCTGGATGCAGCAAATCCCAGGAGGTTCCCACGTGAGCCCTGGGTGCAGTGATAAGTAACAGCAGTATCCCTGTGGACCTGGTTATGGGGTTACCCTGGTTATGGGGTTACAGCTCTGGGATGGGATCCTGCTAACAGGGGCAGGTACATGGGGTCACCTAATGTGCCTCTTTTGGAAAGCAAATTTAATTACACTGAGACTGAGAACTCTGTGTCCAACCCTTGACAAGAGTGCCTGGCACAGGCTGGGTAATGGATGGTCCTGTGCCTTTGCTGGCTGCAGGAACCACTATTAATTATCTGTCATGGAACAGCTCTGTGGCCTCCAGGTCTGGTCGTATTTTAATAAGCTCTGCATAGCTCTAAAGAATTTGTTCCTCAAAAAAATTCACCATTTTTGCATGGAAGTTTTATAAATAACTTAAGCATAAAGTTACGCTAAGTATTTCATGTTTTCTGTATGCCTGTGTTTCTTAAGGAGGTAATTAAAAGAGAAAGAGAGGGTAAAAACCTTATTTTTCAACAATGATTTTGGCTTAATGACTACATTTTTTACTAGCTTTCTTATTCAGTAGTGTATTAATGTTTATTTTATGTCTACTTACAAACACTATTAAAGCAAGGCACAGTTTATACATGTTTTTTAAGTGATGATCTCAGTTGATTTACAGTGGTGACGTCAGTGATCTCTTGCTTTTTAGGGGCCACTGGCATGGCCAGTGCTTATGTTTATTGCAGGGGGGAATGAGTCAGTGATGCAACACACACCACTTTTGACAAATGAAAGCGTGAAAGGGGGAAATTGTTTCTGTTCTTCCTCCTGTGACTGCCAGTTCTCAGCATCCTGGGATACTTGCATGTTGCGGATCAGAGGTACTGCCTTACAGAGCTGTTCTCTTCAATTTTTATCCAGTGCAGCTGGGGAAGTGGTAGAGACAGTTTTGTTTCTTGCTGTCTGGTTGTCAGGCCAATTAAGTGGTCTGGTGTTGGGAAGGAGGTGAAAAGCAACCCACGCAAGGAAACAGGGAATTTTTGTTATTGTTTCTGGAATTGTTGCCATTAGCTTTCTGAAAGTATTGGTGTTTGTGTTAGATTGTTTGGGGTTTTTTTTCTTACAACAATCATTTTAACATCAGGAAGCCTGACTTTTGGGTTTAGCTTGATAGTATCTGGTTAGTGTTACTGCAGTAGAAGTCATGTTGCTCTTCTCTTCACCTGCTATAGAAAAATCACAAAAGAGGCGCAGTAGCTACAAAGCTGCCTCCGCCTTGATAATTGTGTTGTTCCAGTAACCCAAACAATCCTTAATTAAATTTCTCTGGCTGCCCTGGGTGTTACATTCACTGAAATGCTGTTCCTTTATGTTTTTTAGGGCCGGTGTACCCGAGAGAACTGCAAATATCTCCACCCTCCCCCACACTTAAAAACACAACTTGAAATAAATGGACGCAACAACCTGATCCAGCAGAAGACGGCCGCGGCCATGTTTGCTCAGCAGATGCAGTTCATGCTCCCGGGCGCGCAGCTACAGCCGATTGTGAGTCACAGCCGCGGGGCCAGCGGGCTCTGCCTGCTCCCTGCTCCTCTCCTGCTCTCACAGAGGCCCAGCCCTGTGCCTGAGCTCGGGCAGTGGTCTGTGCTGCATGGAATCAGGGAGAATATTCCAGAGGGGTGTCTGATGCTACCTTTGCATCTCCTTGCGAGCTGTCTCTCTCTTTTCCTATGTAACTGAGGAGCTTCCATCAAGTGGAAGGATCTTATGACCAGGTGTTCATTTGACCAGTTAATTTACGTACATCCCAGAAGTTCTGAGAGGCTCAATTCCAGTGGATCCATTTTGGGTAGTTGTTTTACAATGAGATGAGACTGACTCCCTTGGACTAGATGTGTTGTACTGGTGGACTAAAACTGGGGAAGATGAATCCTACCTAGACCTAAATACTGTTTTATGTTTGGGAACGAGACCTATTTCACTGCAGTTGTCCCAGCAGAGAATTGTGCTAATGTCACAGCCCTGTCACTTGTTTTTCACAGTAATGCTGATTTACACTAAGAGCAGGAAAGATTTGCTTCCCTTCAAGGAAGAAGGGAAGCCTGTAGGAGACAGGGGTTTGCAGAGCAGGTAGTTCAGAGAAGCCTTCACTGCCTGTTCCTGTCAGTTAAAACAGGTTTTCAGGCTGGAGCACCCTGTTATGCCAGGAAGAGGATGGCTTGTGCCTGCTGCTTGGTGTATCTGGGAGGGGATGACATTTGTCAGCTGAGTTTTAGTCTGTCACAATGTATATTTTAAGAAATGTCAGAGGTCTTGAAGCAGCTCTTCAGTGCTGATGTGAATAAGCTGCACTGAGAGTTAATTAGGAGTTCTCAGTTTAAAATTGGGGCTGAATATCTTTCCTGGGGCGATGTGCACTTACTGTGCTGTTGTTGGGTGAGGCTCCTTGTACTATGCCACATGGGAAGACTGGCCAGATCCCTTGGACAAGCTCTTCTAGCATGAAGGTGTCAGGTCTGTGAACCAGCCTGCTCTTGGCCTCCTGGTGTCCCACCTACAGTGCCTGGCCTCTCTGCCTTTGTGGGACACAGCATCTGCCACCCCAGCTTTGAAAAGCTCACCTGTCTCTGGTTTATTCTCACCAGAGACCGGGGAAGGTTCCTCCTGGTTGGAGGCTGTTGTGATGTTTGGTGCAAGAGCTGTGATGGAGCTGTATTTCAGCAGGGAAAGCTGGCCAGTGTCCCTTCATGATGGTGCTCTGCTGCCAGACTGGGGCATTTCCTCTGTCTGGCATATTTCTCCTGTATTTTGAGCACTTTCCCACATTTGCCATCACTCTGATCATCCTGTGTCTGCTAGTAGCTTTATCTTGGCCCTGCCATACAAGCTAGGAAACTGCTGTTTATTCTTCCCATTTTGAAGATGAAAAAGTGAGGCAAAAGAGCAAGTGAGTCACAGAAAATGTCTTTAATTGTGCTGTGCCTTTGGCTCTAATCTGCTGTAGTCTTTGCACCTCTTTTTTGTGGAGTTTGAAAGTATGTCCACATCAGAAGGAAATCCTGAATTCCCACAAAACAGCAGCACTGGTTTCCAAGCCCTCTACCAAAAGCAAACCCTTCCTGTTTGGGGTTTTCCTCTGTGGGGAATTCACGGTGGACACTCTTTGGCTGGCTATTCAAAGCATCTCTGGGATTTCCTCTTTGGAAAGTTCCCATCTTCCCACTTTGCAATCTTGCAGGTCCAGTACGCTCCTGAATTTTACTCCTGCCTTTTAAATTGCCTCTGAGACTGAATGTGTCAATTTGTCTGGTTAGTGCTCTCATTTCAGAGGTAACCTTATCTGATGAGAGAGGTCCCTGGTTTCTAAATTGTGCCATGAGGGAGACATGGGCAAAGAGCAAAAATATAAATTTGTTCTGCAATGACTGCTCCTTTCCTGTTTTCCCACACTTTACTCAGACTAAACAAGCTCTTGGTCTGATTCCTGCTGCCCAACTTGCTCCACACCAATTTCAGGACTAACAAGAGGTTGCTCTTTCAACTGCCTTTGATTTCCCAAAGATGCTGTCAGTGGAAGCTGGCTTTGAGAATTTTTTTTCTCTCTAAATGAGAAGGGTGGGGCCTCCTTCTGGCTACACATTAAATTCGTCAAAGCAGAAAGTATTGTATCAGATGCAGCAGCAGAACAAATCCCATGTGATCAGAAAGCTGATCAACGGGATGCCTGCTTAATTGGGATGCTTGCCAGAGATGAGATTTGAAAGAGCGTGCTTAATAGCTCCAAACAGTAGCTGAATGCTTAGACATTAGGAAGTGCATTTTCACCAGGAAAGCTACTGAGTTAAAAAAACCCCACCAAACCCAACCCAACCCAAACATAACAGCTTTTCACCAGGCTTCCTGAAATGGCCTTGAATGTGTCTGTCTGTGAGCTGGGCTCTGGCACTGATAGGAAGAGCCACTTTGGTCAGTGTTGTGTCTGGTTTCTCAGATATGGTCACTTTGAGCCCTGTGTGTGCCAGTGCAAGACCACCCAAACAGTGCTGCACCCTGGGCCTAGTTCCCACCCTCTCCATCCTGCTTTATCCCATTACAGCAATGGGAGTCAGACGTTTGGAGCTGGCCATGGAGGTGCTTCAGCCCAGGGTCTGAGCTGAGTGCTGGAGCAGGGCACTGGTTTGGCTGGCGCTTCCCCATTAGTGCCTGAAGGAGCCGCTGATGGAGCATGGCAGTGGGGACACACCTGCCACCCCTCCTGCCCTGCAGCTGCTTCTGCTGCTGCCTGGGCAAGCTGTTTCCTCTCTTTTTGTTTTCAAGCTCTGCATCTTTTCTTCCTGTCAAGGTCTTTGTAGACCGGACTGTCTTGACAGCTCTGAGTCACCCGTGCCCCTTAAGACAGCCCAGACTTTAACCCAGCCTTTTGCCCCCTCCTGGGGTAGCAGGATTCTGCTGCCACTCCTTGGTGCTGATGGAGGGGTTAAGGCAGAGGGTGAGCAACTTGGTTGGCCAAGGATTCTTGGAACAAGTGCTGGTGCTGATTTCAACAGGTGTTTTGTTCCATGCAGCAAAAACCTGATTTCTATCTCAGCCTCTAGTCAAAGGCACACTAGGAATGAATAAACACACATACCCTGGCCCACCCAGGAGCTGGTATCTGCCAAGAGACAATGCTGTGGGGTGTTAACACCTGTCTTTTACAGTACAGCAACCCACAAATTAGAGATCCTTTGAGCTAGGAGTGTGTCTTTGCAGTCTGGTTGGGGAAATGAGCATCTGTGGTGGTAGGTAGCTGGGTGCTTTGGCCAGTTGGATTCACTCCAGTATGCTCCTCCTTCATGTTGGATTTTGCAGCCAGGCCCATGCAGTTACATTGGAGGGGAACACAAGTTTTTGCTTTTTCTTACAGCATCAATTATGCTTTTAATATCAAGGTTTTCAGTCTTGTCAGTACGAGATCTTTATCTTTAGTTTCTGTCACCAGACTGTAAGCTGCCATTCTTTTTTGTGTGCTTTCCATATATAGCTGCTTAGCAGTGACCTGTCTCCCCTCCTTCAGGCTATCAACACCTCTGTATTTACAGTGGGCCTCTCATTTTCAGGCTTTCCCTTTTTTAGGGTCTGAGGTAACTCAGAATCAACACTTCCTGGCTGAGACAGCGCTTGTGTTTGACAAAACACCAGCCGCTCCTCTGCCTTCCTCTTCACACCCACTCTGTGTTTCTTCTCTAGCTTTAGCACAATTTCTGCTAGGCAAATTGAATGCAACTTCTAGATTGTTAACAAAATCAGCTGTTCCAGGTTCTGTTGCCACCACTGGTGACAAATGTCCCTCCCTGGGACAGTGCCTTCTCTCTGCTCACATCTTCACCCCAACAGCTTCCATGCTTGGGGTCTGTGAGGAGCTCAGAGCTGTCAAACTCCTTGGCAATCCTCCCCCTGAGAGCTGTTCTCACAACAGCCACTTCAGCTTTTTGTTATTAACATTATTATTATTATTACAAACATTTTAATACTCAGTAAACAAGTCTTGTGAGCTGCTACCAGCCTGAACCCTTTGCTGCTTCACTGTAACCTGTTTCCCTCTGCACGGGAGTTACTGGCAGTGTCTCTATGCTATGATTTAGAAAAGTTAATTTGCAAGGAAATCTGTCCCTATATTTCCTGCATTAGCAAGCGCTTTATGGGGGGCAGCAGGGCTAAGTGCTGATACTTTCAATCCTTTTGTTTTGCCCTAAGGCACGCCAGTAATTAAGTTGAGAGTTTGATTTTTTTTTTAGTGTACAGTCATAATATTGCTCTGTCAGGTCTGCTGTCCCTCCCTTCCTCTTCCTCCTGCAGCTTTATATCAAGAACATGATGCCATTTGGTCTGGGATATCCCTTGGGTCTCCAGGGGTCAGCTGTCCCGAGTCCCCTCCCAACTCCTTGTGCTGCCACCCCCTCCCCCTCGCTGGCTGGGTGGGGTGAGAGGCAGAAAAGCCCTTGACCCTGTGTAAGCACTGCTCAGAATTAACAAAAACATCCCTGAATTATCAACACTGTTTCCAGTACAAATCCTAACCACAGCCCCATACCAGCTACTGTGGAGAAAATTAACTGTATCCCAGCCAAACCAGCACAGCCATCACAAGAGGTGGACAGGAGGCACATAGAGGAGTGCAGTGCTGTTTGGAGTAAAAATTGCAGTTGGGTTCTGACTGCAAGGAGGAAATGTGCTCAAATTCCCTCAGGACATGGGGGACCTGCACAGACGTAGAGGAGAGAATTGGCTGGCAGCATCCTTATTACTGGTACTGATGCATGAGCCAGACTGGATTTCCCAATCCAAGACAGGCAGCCGGGTCTGGCAGTGAGCACAGCCCATCTTTTCCCCTCATCAGCCACAATAAATACAGAGCTCCCCGGTGCCAGCTCACAAAGGCGCAGTTTTCAGAGCGCTTCGCACACTCCAGACTTAAACCCCAGCTCTTGTAGGTTTAATGTGTTGAGTGAGGTCTGCTCGTTCCCTGGCTGCCGGCCCCGGCCGGCGGGCAGGGTGTGGAGCACAACTGGCACTCCCCACGGGGAGCCCGCGTGGTGCAGGCGGCAGAAGGAGCGGCTGTGCAGCCTGGGGAAGGCGGCAGCAGATGTCAGGGCACGGGAACGGCTCAGCAAACAGCAGCAGCAATAAAAACCCATCCTGCTCCTACAAGCATCACTCTGCGGTGATCCAGGGTTGCAAGGAGATTGTACTACTCGGTTGTTCCTCCTGGATATCTTTTCTCTGCTGACTTCAGCTTGGGTTTGGATCCATTAGCCCTTGCTGATTGCTCCCAGTGAGATGAGGGGCTGCTTTTCAGGGAGATGGGGATTGTGTTTCAGGGAGCAGGATCTGCTTCCAAGTTTGTAGTGGCTTTGGTGGAGAGCCTGGTGTATCATCTCTTAGCAAATGTTTCTCGCCCCTTCCCACCAGTTTCTGGTGAATTCACTCAGTGTGAGGCATTGCAAGCCCCCAGCCTTCCCAGGCTGCACAAATGCCTTGGCATCCTCTGCTTCAGCAGTGGGAGGATCACCTCCCCTTTGTCTCAGAAACCAGCTAGGTCCTTGGGCTGACTGCTGGTTGTACTTGAGCCCAAAGAGAAGCCTGCTTTAAAGGATCTCCTGAAATTTTGGGGCAATGTTAGTGCCACACCTGCTTGGTCAGGATAATTCTGCTGTATTAGGTGCTGAAAAGCACAGGGTAGTTTGTCCACATATTTGTGCAAGCTGCATGTACTGCAAGGTTTGGGGTACTATGGGTACATAAAACGAGTACTGACAACATGTCAGGCCCTAGCACAACCTGTGCAGACTGGCCAGGCTGGAGAAGCTCCTTAAAATAGCATTTACAGTGCAAATGGTGACGGAAGTTCAGCAGATGCCACTGTAATTACTGGTATTCTCACAAAAGAAAACAGTCTAATGAATGCTGCCTTCTCACTAAAGTGTTCAGGGAGTCACAGCTTTGAAAATCTTGATGAGCTCTTCTAGCATCAAAAGGTGTAAAACGTCTGGGAGCCACAGAGAATTGAGAGAGAGAAGAAAACTATTTAATAAAGGGCTGTAGGTTGGGGGATCTCTGGCTTTAATGGCTAAAGTCTCCCAACAGCTGAAGCAAGGCTTGACCAAGGCTCACAAGAAGGAAAATTGGAAATCCCTCTCAGAGAGAGAATTATTTGTTTCTGCTACCCTTAAAGCATCCAGCATTATTGAGGAGGCTGTGTCTCCTCATGGAGGAGGAGAAAATGGGATGTATTCTGGCAACGACCTCTCATTCCCTTTCCCATCAGCTTAGGAGCTTCTTGCTGTCACTCACCTTAGGAAGGGGCATCATTGAGCTAAAGCTGGGTTAGGACAGTTGACTGTGTTACTGTGGGTTTGCTTCTTCCACATCACAAGCAGCAAAGAATGAAAGTACCAGGATGAAGATGGTGTTGAGGAACACGCTGTCCACATGTGGTTTCTTTTGGAAGTCCACAGGGCTAGAAGTACCAAAATAAAAACAAGGAAGGAATGATGTCTGTGGCCAAAAAACTGCCCCAGGCCATTGTGTAAGCACAGTTGTGTTTATTGCCAAGTAGAGGCTGTGGCTCCCAAGGAAGGTATCATGTACACCTGCCACTGTGAGCAGCTTTACCTGGAACCCAGAGTTCACAGTGGAACAGGTGCCAGGAGGGAAAATAAAAATGGTTGCAATGACTCTGAATGGTGCCTTTTGTCTACCTGAGCCACACTGGCCTTGCTAACATGGAGCTCAGTGCAGGCTGATGGGGAATTCAGCCAGGCAGCTAATGGGGTTACCTGCTTCCAGGTCCTGAAGCTCTGCAGCTTACCCTGGAGTCTCTCTACAGCATTGCGGTGTAGGCATACAGAAGCTGAGACATTTATTTGGGAATGAGAAGTCTGTTTAATTTGGGCCTGCCCTAATTGCTGGCATGAAATCCTTAATTGTGTCATTAAACTATAAAGATCATCAATATGCTTTGATCTGACAAATAAAGATGCCTTGTATTCAGGATGAGTCACAAATCTGTGAGTCAGGAGAAGCGAATGGATCGCAAATAAATGGCAATAAATGAATAGATTGGAGAGCACAGCATTTTGATGTGGCTAATCAAATTGTCTAAAAGGATTGAAGTGATGCAAGGCTTTGATGGGTAATCCAAGCCAGAGCTTTTTAACCAATACTTTGTTTTTCCTCTTTCTACACACAGACAACATTTCCTGTGACTCCATCGCTTGCAACAAGCCCCACGATGGCTTTCAGTCCCTACCTGAGTCATGTTTCTCCTGGGATGGGCTTGGTTCCTGCAGAGCTTTTACCAAATACTCCTGTCCTGGTTTCCGGAAATCCCACTGTTACAGTACCAGGAGGCTCTGCTGGGCAGAAACTGATGCGTACGGATAAACTGGAGGTATTTGGACATCTGATACAATACTGCTGACAGGGCTCAACAGGACATGTGCTCCCAGCTGTTGCTCTCTGCTAAAATGACCTGATGCAGCACAGTACAGAGTTTAACTTGCAGCTTTCCTAACACAGGGCTGCTGCTCTCTGCCAGAGCAGGTGTTCTTGTAGGGCCTGATCCCAAATCCTTGGAAATTTGGAAGAACTCACTCTTCCATTTTCAGTAGGTGTTAGAGCAGGGCTGGGATTGGTTTTTGTGTGTGATCTGCCACACTTTAAAAAAAAAAAAAAGGCAGGTAGCTGGTCTGTGCTTACACTTAATTGAGTGGGAGATGTTTTGAAGGTAACAGACGTTTCCCTTTTCTAGACATGGGCTTATTGAGCTTTTACAGAAAGCTTTAAGCATTACCCTGATAGGAGTGGTGAACGTGGGATGTTGGAAAGACATTTCTCCCTCTCTCAGCTGGCTGGACATGCTGGGACTGTGTTGGAGGAGTCATAAATGTCTTTCAAACTCTTAAGCAGAAACTCTGCAGGAGATAAGGGCTGAGGACCTGAATTCAGAGGCCCCTGCAGGTGTAAATTATAACACAGGAAGATAGTGAAGGGTGTAATTTCAAAACACATTGTTTTGTGTTATGTGCTTTATCTCTCCTTTCCCCACACTCAGTCTGATTGCACACTGCTACGTGAGCTACACCACCAGCTACAGTACTCAGCAGCTTCCCTCAGTTCCTCAGACAAGGAAGCCTTGCAGATCTGTTCTGTGAAACCTTTTTCTCTGCCTCTGATCCTTCAGTGGTCATAGCTTAGGAGGATCTGCGAGATCCCAGCAAAACTAGTAATTTTGGCAACACCTTCAAACACGTTGCTGTGTAATCAAATGTGCCTGTAATGCCAGGGTAGGGGTTTTATTGTGAAGGGCAGGGAGACTATTCATGTGAAAGAGGCACCTCGTATTTAAAAAAAAGTACTTGTTGCAAATAATAGCAGCATGTAACATTTAGAATTAAATGTCCTACCCGAGAGTGTGCTCCATAACAAATACATAATCCAGGTGAGACATAAATGGCAGAGTTATTAACATTTAAGCTTTAGAGGCATGGGAGGAATCCTGAGCTCCAAAAGATTTGTCAAAATGACAGTGATTTTCTGGGGTCACTTTCCATTCTGCACCAGTTCTGTACTTCATGTGCATTTGGTAATTGGCCTTATTAACGTTGTGGTTTTTTCTTCCTCTGAAGCAGTTGTGAGTAGCACCAGTTGCCCTTGTGGTTGTTGATGTATGTGCTGCCCCAGATGAGCATGGATTTAGAATACACTAATGGTTTAATGTGGCCAACTGAACTAATATTCTGTGTTGAAAATACTGAATGAAAAGTTCTGATGTTCTGCTCAACACTGTGAATTTCTTTTAAGGTTTGTCGAGAGTTTCAGCGTGGAAATTGCACACGTGGTGAGAATGATTGCCGCTATGCTCACCCCATAGATATTGCAATGATAGACACAAATGAAAATACTGTTACAGTTTGCATGGATTACATCAAAGGTCGATGCTCTAGGGAGAAATGCAAGTACTTTCATCCCCCTGCACACCTGCAAGCCAAAATCAAGGCAGCTCAACATCAGGTGAACCAGACAGCTGCAGCTGCAATGGTAAGTAGAGCTCTTCTCAAGCTGTATTTCCATTGCTAAGAGATTTCACATGTCATATGTGTCATTTGTGGAAAAGTAGAGAGCTTTGTAAATGGCTGACTAGAGAGCTGAGAGCATGTGCAAGATGCATCCCATCTCTTCATCCTGTCTCTGTGTTCACCACAGCATGAAGCCCTCAGTGGCACAGTATATCTCGCCAGGTAGGGACAGGGTGCCCATCCTGTGATTTGCTGACATGGCATCATGACATGACATAAATGCAAGTACAGCAGCACTTGAAACCAGCCCCTTCCCTGGCTGAGTCATAGGGGTCAGTTCAGCTTCCTCAGTACACAATACATCCTTTGCAGGGAGATCCTGGCCTGTTGTCTGCAAAAAGCAGACAAGATACCAGTTGCTTGAGCTTAGCAAACTTGTGCCCCATATCTTTGCCAAGGCATAGTGAAATTACAAGACACAAACCAAGAGTGATTTCCTGACCTGTTTGATGCTTTGGACCTGCTAGAGATGGTCCCACCTGCATTTTAATTTGAATTGTGACTACTTATATCTACAGTTCTAAACATGAGTCAAGGAAGATTGACCAGATGAAACTCCTAGCTGGTGTAAACGTTTGCCATTCTGTTGAATTCAGTTTAATGGCATCTGTTTATTTCAGAGATGAGAGAGCCGGGGAGGGAAGAAGAAGCCCAAGGGATCTTACCCACATGTATAAATTCCTGATGCAGGAGGTAAAGTAGGTGGAGGCAGACTCTTCCCTGTGGTGCCCAGTGAAAGGACAAGAAGCAGTGGGCGCAAATTGGAATTCAGGACATTCCATTTAAACATAAGTAAAAAATCATTTGCCAAAGAAAGATCAAACACTACAACAGGATTTCCCATCCTTGGAGATACTAAGAACCTGCCTAAATGGTGTCCCAAGCAAGCTGCTCTAGCTGACCCTGCTTTGAGCAGGGTGTTGGTCTAGTTGATCTCTAGAGGTCCCTTGCAAGCTCATCTATTCTGTGATTTTAATTTTTTTTTTTTAGTATTAAAAAGGTTCTTACCTCTTCTTTGATTTAGAATGAAGGCTACTAAAAGGTTCCTAAATACCTTTTTTTTTTTAAGGTAGTACAGGAGGTAGTTTTTAATTCATGTTGATATGTACTGCAAAACCAGGGCAATTCTAGAAATTAAACCAGTGCCCTCCTTGTAGTATCAATATTACCTGGAATGTAATTTGAAGAACCAATTTATAATGCAGTATTTATTTGTCCTGCAGAGTTTATTTATTAGTTTTCTTACTGTTTTTATTATTGTTGAAATAAGAGCCCAGGTCTGTTGAAAATTAACCTTCTGAAATGAAACTCTTGTGTTTTTCACAATTGAATCTTTATTTTTTCCCTAATTATCTAGGACACTGCTACTTAAAGCCAATGCATGTTTTATTCATGCTGCTGGCTTCTCTTAAAAATGTAATTAACCCTATTTGTATGCTGTTAACTAGAACCTTTAAAATATTTATTGATGGCTTGTTGCATCACCCCTGCTACCAAAGCAGCCTACATTATTCATTGACTTTTCAAGGTTTGATGCATTTACTGTACCTGTTGAGGTGTAAGGCCTTAATAAAAGGAAGAAAGGTGCCCCATTTTCTTGGACCCAAAACCAGATGCCATGCTAGGGGTGTACATTCTAAAACAGGTTTGGAATGACTCGAAATCTAAATTCAGCATTTCTGAGGGACCCAATCCTGCAGCTACTTGACATGCACAAGTAGTGGCTTTACTCACTCCTGCTTGGCTGAAGTCAGCACAGCACTGGATGAACTGGGTCAGGCTCGGTCCCCAGTTCAGGACAACATTTAAGCATGTGCTTGAAGCTCCCTCCTTTGCTGGTGGTCCTTCCCTCTGCACGAGTGCTCTGCTGGCCTGTGCATGGTGTGCAGCTGCAGCACGAGGGCTGGTCCCAGTGCCAGTCCCTGCAGGTGCTGATCCCTGAGCGCTGCTGCCCCGCTGCGCCGGCCGATGTGCCGGAGCTCTAACGCACGTGTCCTGTGATGACATTTCTTTACTTTTAAAACTTACCGAGGCAAAATAACTGACTTGCTGCTAGGCCAGGTAATTACCCAGCCACCCCACGTTGTGCATGCCTCGTCTTTTTAATATATTGTGTAATGCATTCACCTTTTTATTTTTTTTTCTCTTCGCCTCCCCAAATTGTTGCTCTCTCTTGACACACCTTTGCTTGCTGTTTTTGTTACTGTGCTTGACCCCCCTCCCCGGCCCATTGCCATCATGTGCTCGCTGCCTGCTAATTAAGACTCAGCCAGCTGTCAGATCACTGAAGCGACCGCTCGAGGCAACCTTTGACCTGGTACTTGGACCTTTCACCTTCTGGCTTTGCACGTAACCATCTTAGTCTGCATGAAAGCCTTCTGCTCTTGGTCTGTGGTGTTAGTGCCTGGGGAGACTGCCCATCCCAGCCAGAAATGTTCAGTGTGCGTTCAGACATGCCAGTCCTGTGCCCCACACATCATCCATTAATGTCTGAGCTTTGCCTCCTGAAGCCTGGATGTGCTTTGGACACAGTGAATAATCTTGGGGGGAGGCAGCTCTGGCTTGTGAACTGTTTTTCCAAACACTGGCAGCTTTGGAGTCACGAGATGCAGTGTTTCAGTGAGATTTTGAGAATTTAACTCATTAGGTCTGCAGTGTGCTGTAAATGCCAGAGGACTGGTATGGGACAGATCCAGCAACTTTTCTTGGTATTCCCAACATCACAGCCTTGCTTGGCAGTGCCATGCTGGGAACTGCCCTGCTCAAGTATGTTCTGTGTAATGGGCACAACTGGGATCTAGAAGAGGGCTAAGCAGCAACCTCGGAGATCTGTGCTGAGAGCTGAAGCAGGTGCAGTGCAGGACTTGGCTCAAGTGCTGGGTGAGCTGGGGAGATAGCTGTCCCTGTAGCTGGCTCTGTCTGTGGATTGTCCCTCCCATACCCCAGTGAGACAATGTCAGCAAAGGGACCTCGCTCTGGGTGGCTTTTGCTTCAGTCTCAGGCACAGGATCTGCTCCCTGAGCTTCTGCCTGTAAGCTGTCTTCATATAAGCTATCTTTGTTTATTTTATGAATCTGAAATAATGTTTTACTTGGCTTTGCGGTGCTCAGAGTGAGGCAAAAGTCATCCTCACAGTGCTGTTAGTCCTGGCTCCACAGAAGACAACTCCTTCCTGTTTTCCCAAATAATAAGGGATACAATACATCCTGAACAAAATGAGCTCCTGTTGCCCAGCTATAGCAGGGAGAGGGAAGAGCTGTGAAACCATCCAGCTGATGTTGCTTCTCATTCCAGAGCTAGGAAGCCGAGGCTGACCTGCTCCACTTCCTCTCCAAAGACTTGGTTTTGGGTTTGAGTAGTCAAGAGGTTTCCTTATCAGCATCTTAGGCAGCAGCAGTAGGAAGCCTTGCTGGGCCCAGCTTCTGCCAGCAGTGGTGGAACAAAGCTGTAAATGACGTCGCAGCCTCTCACTTCGTGCTCACGGCTGGCACAGAGACAGGCAGGACCTGCACAGTGCCTCACTGCCCTCTCCAAGAGCCACCACTGCGAGGGGACAGGGCCTGGTGGAGGATGGGAGAGCTCATAACTGCTCCCCCGCTGAACAAACCACATAAGTTATTTGCATGAGGCTTCCTGCTCTGACACACGGGAAGGTTTGCAGCCACTTGTTGGAGTATGTCGCCTCCTCTGAACCCTTTGTGAGTGATAAGAGCACGTATGATCTTCAGAGGAAACTGCTCACATTGCTTCTGCTGCTTGCCAGGGAATGGGAGCTTCCTCTACCCTCTCTCAGATCATTCTGTATTTGTCATGCCTGGCAGCAGACCCAGCCCCTCTTTGGTGAGTGCAAAGGGGTGAAAATGTGGTCTGCTCCCAGGAGATAGTGCTCTGAGGAGAACTTTGAGATGCACTTAAATTGTTTGTTGCAAAGATTTCATCCAGTTTTTGTCTTGAAAAAAATAACGAGGTTTTTTTAACCAGCACGTGGGAAATTCTGACTTTGGCATACAGTGTGTTTTTATCTGTCAGTCTTGCTGAAGGACTGCTTTCCATGCCATGCGGAGAAGTGGCACAAGCCTTTTTGTTCACTTGCTCAGTCGAGCAGGAGCGTGGCTTTCCCAGCCCAAAAATGGGAGGTTGCCTGGCATTTTAGTAGTAGAAATTGTTCATTGGGATCATTGCTGGGCTATCACATGGATACTGAACTGAATGAACCCTTTCACTGGTGCAGATGGCCAGATCGTGTTGCACACTCGTGTGCACATAAACACACAGGCAAAAAAGAAAGTCAGAAAAACTTACTGTCCAAAGCTGCTGCTGTATTTATTGTGGTCAGAGCTTGTCTAGAGGGAAAGCACAAGCAGCAGGAAGAGGTTAACTTACCAAGTAAGTTCTTTCTGGTTTTGTCTAACTCCTGTGCTGCTGTGGGGAGACACCGGCTACAGAATTTGGCGTAGTCCAAATGTGGTGAGGAGTCTCGATTGCCTCTTGTTGGTGCTGCAGAATGTGGTACAACAAAGAAATGTTGTATACCCTTGAGCTCTTACAATTCCTGCGGGTGATACAAAAATTGTGGCCCATTTCAGATGAGACCCACTTCTCTGATCCTGTGCAGGAGCTGTATTGGCCCAACTTCATCACATGCAATTTTAGACACTTCTTCAAGGTATTATAGACAGACATTGCAGTGAACCTCCTGACCTGAGGCTCTTATCTTTAACACAAGGGCTGGAGAAGGACTGAAGCCAGACCCTTCTGTCTCCCTGGGCCTTCCTGCACCTTAGTATCTAAATAAAGATCAGTTGGCTGCAGGAGAAGCACATCTTCAGGGATCCTGTGTGAACGCTCCTCCAGCTGGTGGCATGGAGGGGTGACCTACAGGGCTGTGTCAAACTAGAAGCAAATCAAGGTGGGCTCCTGGCTCCTGTGCCTGCAGAGCCCATGTGGCAGAGCTGGCCTTCAGGTGGCATAGAAACTGCTGCAGAGTGCTTGTTTCTTTAGAAGACTCTGGAAATGTTGCATTTATTTGGGTTTTTCCACCTGGCTGTTGTCCAGGGAGCAGCAGTGGCACTGCCATAGCTCTTTTCTTTCCCTTGCTCCCAAGGTGCTGTAGCAGGGCAGGAAAAAGGGTGATGCTGGAGAGGTGATGGGATAGTCCTTTGTGTCTTGACATCCCTGTGACCTCTTGGTGTCTGTATTCTTCCTCTGACTGCAGGGCTGAGCTTGGGAATTGTCCAGTGAAGTGCCAGGACATCACAGAAAGGTCTCAAAGCCTTCAGCTGTTCTGCTTTTGGCACTACCATTATGGGATAATGTGGGTTTTGGGTTGGTGACAACCTTTGGCCAAGAAGCAGCGAGTCAAAAGTCCATTATGTGCCTGGCACAGTTGTTTTGCTATAATTAGTAAATTTTTCTTCTGAGGCAGATTTTGGAAGTGTCTGAAAAAGATTATTTAACAATTGGGCACCATAAGGAGCTTGATTTAAGCAGCAAGTTCTTCAGTCACTGTAAATCTGTAAAACCTCTGTGATGTACATGAAGCTACTCCAGTCTCTGCAAGCTGCAGATCTGTCCCGTGCCTGGAGGAACATTCTTGCAGCCATCATTAAATAGACGAGTTGTAGATACAGTCAGATTTAACACAGGTACCAATGAGAGCTTACCTGGAAATGAAAACTCCTAGATCATCCTAAAATGTGGATCTTAAGTAAGAGATTTTGGTGTCTGTGTCTGAGAATATTGTCCCATCTTTGATTGCTGTCTTTTGGTAGCAGCCAGAAGAAATCTGGGAAGATTAAATCCTAATGCTGACAGTGGATGCCCGCTAGCATTAGCAGAGGACGTGTGCATGTCTGAGGGCAGTTTTGCAAATGCAATTTCTTCTAATTTTCTTTTTTAATATTAAAACCACCCAAAAGCCACCATGTGAGTAGAGATAGGATGGAGTAATGTTTTGCCTGGAAGTATCTTACTTAACATTTCTCAGATGAGCAGTCTCCTATAGCAAATTAAATTTAAAGTGAAACCTGTTTCTAGATGGCGACAAACTGTTGCAAACTTTCCCTTACATTCTGTTGTGTGTTGATCTTCATAATGCTTTAAAATCTCTTTACTTGTGTCTTTTCTTCCCAGTACTGTGTGTTTGTAGCCTTAACCCTTCATTAGCCAAACCTTCTCCATTACCCACCATTCACTGTCACCTATTAAGATAAGAGTAGGAGTGATAACCCTGTTTTTCAGCCATTGCTTTGCTACATGATACAGACTAACAAGTAGTCAGAAATGACCTGATTCTGCATGACTTCCACGTGCGTAAATCTCATTGACGTCAATGGGAGCGTTACGTGCAAAAGGACTGCGGGGCATAATTAAAAAGGACCCTTTTTCTATCACAATGTGGAGAAAAAAATGTGGTTTCTTACTTGGGTACAATGAAAAGCTGTAAATCATTAGAAACATTCCTGTCTCCTAAGAACCTGACACACTACTTTGCTGTTGAGACATGCTTGGGTGAATGATGAGTAACTCACTGAGAAAAGTTCCTGAGTTGGGTTAATGCTTTTTACCAAGTCTGATCATGAAACAGGTTTGACGGGCTGGAAGAAGCCTGGTGGTGTGATAGAATAAAAAGAAGGGATTTGTCAATGGCTTTTTCCACTGTTAATAAGGAGTGAGCAGTATTTGACTGAAGGAGGCCACCTTCCAAAAGTGGGAGCAGGTCCAAATCTGCTGGTGGTGGGCTGTGCCTCTGGTGCGAGCAGTGGAGAATCAGGCCTGGTCTTGACCATGTTGCTCAGCCTCTTTACTAACAAGTGGAAATGCATTTTACTGTGAATGTAAAGTTATGTGTGTAACTGGCAGCAGCTGCAGCTTTTACCACATGGACACATGGGTTGGCTGCACAGTGTGCACACTTCCACACACACACCCATACATGTAGGCAGGTGTTGAACCAGAGGCAAGCATCCCTTTTTTTCCATGGCATTTGTTGCTTATGCTAATCTTCTTGGGTTTTAAATAGCAGTTTACTATATTTTTCCTCCCTGTTTGTTTTGGAGTTTTTAATACTTGTTGCCTGCAACTGCTCTTTGTAGCATCCTGTCCTCTCCCCTTCCTTTTTCCTGTGCCTTTTTTTCCCTCTGTACTCAAGTCAGTCCTGCTGAAAACCTCCTTAGCATCTCTCCTCCTTCTGGACTCTGCCCTTCTCCTGGTGCATTTACTAATTGCTTACCTAGTGAAGCTGTTATTTCACCCACTCCTTGTACTGTGACTTAGCTGCTCTTCTCTTTCCTGTCTCGCTGAGTTGATACAGTTGCAGGTGATTTGCAGCCAAGACCCCCTGTTACTTATTGCATGCTTGACCTACATCTGGGCCCCTTTATTTACTCCACTTGTCTTTAATGACTCCCTTATCCACAGGCCCTGCCGCCTGGTGCACTTCAACCTTTACCAAAGAGGCCAGCACTTGAAAAAAACAATGGTGCCACCACAGTCTTTAACCCAAGCGTTTTCCACTACCAACAGGCTCTAGCCAACATGCAGTTGCAACAGCCTGCATTCATCCCTACAGGTAAGTGTCCCCTTGCTTTCCCCACCATCGTGGTTGTTTATTTTATCATCTAATGAGCAGTTTTGTAAGAATCCTTAGCAAAAGAGTATTGGTGTGTAGTTTCATGTTAAAAATGGATGAAAAATTAACGCCTGTTGTTTGACTTTTTTCCCCTTCACCTACTACAATTTAGAGCTTTTCACTTGTAAAGATCCTTCTTAGCCCTTTTTCTGTGGTTTGGGGTTTTTTTTAAGCAGTCAAACTAAGAAAAATGTCTGCATGTTTCTTGAATCATACTTGCTGTTTTTCCTCCTTATGGTTCAACTGGTTAATCCCAAATTAATTCTCTGACTCTTGTGTAGCACTCATACGGACTCATGTTAAAATGTCTGATGGACCTCTATGCCTGCTCTTTTGAGGCTGTAGGTACCTTCCTGAGCTTCTATCTCACTGACCTACATATTCCAGCACCATATTCCCATGATGTTTATAGAGGGAATGGTTAGTCTTTAGTAAATACAAATTACATAATCCTCTTTAAAGGCATATATTTCCCTCTTCCTTGTCTTTTGACCAGTACAATACCCTAAGCTTTTTAAAAGCAATTTAACTCCCAGCTTTTATCGTACCTTTAAGGTCTCAGAGTTAAATTGAAAGATGCAGATGGAAATATTAATGTGACAGATGTGACTGACTTCTGACTGGCCAATTAACGTCTGTACACTGCAGCCAAATGAAAAACAAAACCTCTTAGAGTAGGAAGTATTATAAGTGGCTGAATTAGGAATATTCCAGAGCTGATAGCTCATGTTTTAGTATCATTATTATCATTCAGAGCATCATAAAAAAATTAATGCCCAATGTTTTTAATGTTTAATGCTGTATTCATTTGTCAGATGATATTTACAAAAATACACAGAGTGTTTCTTTGGGCTGACCCCTGGAGGTGAACACACAGTGGACCTGCACCTTGGGGTCAGGGGAAAAGCTTTAGAGACAGTCCTGTCCTGAGAGCAAACTGTCTCAGTTGGATCGTGGGTCCAGAGAGTGAGGACCTAAACCCTGTGCTCGTGTGGCCTTTCTGTTATGAGAGCCCTTGGAAACACTCAGAACTCAGCAGCTGCCAAGCTGTTCTTCCAGGGAAATGGATTCTCATGTGGAGAGATGGAGTAATGGCTTCCCACCCTGTGCTCTGCAGAGTGTTGGAGGGGCTGGGCTGAGCTGACCTTCCCACAGCTCTGGTAGATGCCAAGTGAAATACTTCAGGAAACACTGACACCTTGCAGAGTGCCAAGTCCCCCAGCTGGCTACACACTCATCTCCTCGAGGTCGCAGTTGCCAAAGTTGACACAAGGACACACATTTCTGAGGGAGCACCATAAATCAGCGGCGCCCGGCCCTCGCTGCGCCGTGGCGCTCGGTGCCACGGCAATGAAATTACGCACGGGGCTGATGCATAACAGGGCTGCTTACTGGCACCTGCTCTCGTCTGAAGACATTAGTGCTGGGCAGAGCAGCAGATTTCCAGTCAGAGGATGGCTCTCTGATGGATTTACGTTACACATCAGACGCCAGGTCTGGGCTCGGCTCACGAAGGCAAAGCAGAGAGGTGGCACGTCGCAGCTCTCACCGTGGGGAGGGGAAGGGAGCTGTTGCTTTTTTTAGTATCTCCTGTTCAGTTGTTGAGAGATCAGCATTGTGGGTTGCCATGGCGGGGGAAAGTCAGGCTGTCTCTTGAAAATGGCATCACCACTGCGATTTTTTCGAGTCCAGTAAAATGAATGCCTCTTTCAGCTTAAACTGGAGACTTTGAATCCCAGTTCCTGCTTGCAGGAGTAAATTGCTTTTGGAAAGTCAGTTTTAACATGAGTGTGACATTCCTCTAAGGGCAATTTGTTTTCTGCTGTCATGATCAGAAAGAAATCAGCATACCCAATACCCAAAAAATCCCAAACAACCCTGATTTCTGGGATCGATCATATCATTTAATACCAAGGTGGCAGAAGAAGTTTATTCTCTACTACCCAAGAATGAAAGAATTAATTTGGTTTGCTACGATCTCTTAAAACTGAGTTTAAACTATTTATGTACCAATATGCAGAATCTGTTTGCATGTGCTTAAATACTGAATGCTGCAAAGAGAATACCTGCTTTTTAGTTAAAGTGATATCTAACACTGAAGCTTCACTAATGAAATATCCCTTTTGTTCATCTTTCCACGCTTCAATGCATGGTGTGCAGGGTCAGTTCTGTGCATGACACCCACTGCAAGCGTTGGTAGGTTTTTCTACACAAACTTCTCAACTTTTCTAATCTGAAAGAGACTGCAAGTTAGTATGCATCAGTGAGAACCTGGGTGGCTGAGTGGTGTGACTGTCTATCTGCTGTCTTCTTTGAGGCTTAAATGGTTGTATCCCTTTTAATTTCTGTGCAGTGCAGTGTTTCATGTGACTTATAATAAGAGAATCCAAGGTGATGTGTTCCCACCCCTATTTAGTTCCGCTGCAGAGACAAAAATCTGTCACTTAAATGTCTTTACAACCCATTTAAGTCATCTAGCACAAGGAAATAGCAATGGGAGGATCCTGTTGGCTTTTTTTTTTTTTTTTTTTTTATTTTATTTTCGGGAAACAGGGGGTTTTGGGNNNNTTTTTTTTTTTTTTTTAATTTAGTATCAGGCAACAGGCGGATTTGAGTTTGGATTTTTAGTTGTCCTTCTGAGGACGTTTTAGGAGACTGGTTTAATAAAGGTTCCTCCTAAGGAGGAACACATCTGGGGTCAGCCCATCTGCCAGAGCAGAGTGCTGCTTGTACAGTGAGAGAAGCAGGGCTTGGGCCGTGGACTGGCTGGAGAATCATCTCTGTAGGGCAGTGTCAGGTGTGCAGGTACAGGGCATCCTAGGGAGGTACTGCTGCAGGTGCAGGTGGGGTGCAGGGAGGTGGTGGGGCTGAACATGTGCTCCTTAGTGCTGCAGGGATCCACTGTGTTCAGGCTCAGCATCTGGGTATTACTGAAGCCTGTGCAGGCCTTTGAGGACCTTCCCCTCTGTCTACAGCTGCTGGGCACAGCAGGGCGGGTGAAAGCTCAGCTTTCACCCTCTAGCCAAGGTTATGCAAGACTACCAACATCCAGGTGTGTGCTTGCTTTAGCCAGAGGGAGAGAGGTGGGAGCCCTGGGGAGGGTGCAAGGCTTTCCAAGAGCAGGTCTGGAAGCTCTGGCATGAATGGCTAAGCACTCTGCTCTTGAACCTCCCCATCCCTATAGTACAGGGAGGACACATTGCTTGCATGACAGGAACTGAGTGTCTCAAATACACCTGTGCCTGTAGGAAACCCCAACCCACACGTTCCAACACCTCGTGGCCGCAGTGTACCCAGCCCGCAGGCACACGCGCTCCTTCGCTGCTGGGGTGGAGGGGAAGGCGAGTCTGCTTCCCCACCGCATGTTTGTGGGGATGGCTGGGCCTTCCTGCGGGCTCCTCGGCCCCACAAACCCCCGTGGGTTTGGGGGATGCCCGTGTGTGCACAGAGCATCCCTTCCAGCACTGTGCTCTGCGGGACGCGCAGCTTCAGGAGGCTGCCGAGCTCCCTGCTGCCGTGTTGTCCTTTTGGATGCTCTTCCTGCAAATTGTAGCTGTTCAGATGCATTTGTGTATTTTTCCCTCTCTGTCCCTTCCCCTCTCCATCCCCCCCCACCCCGCAAGAGGGGAGTTTTGCCAAATCCTATAGAAGGAGGGTGGAAAGGAAGCATGCTGAATTTGTACGGAGAGAGCTCGGGCTGCCAGCCGCTCGTTTGCCGTGCCTCCAGCTCTGTCCTGTGCCGAAACATCGTCCCTGCTAGAGAGAGGCGAGAAAACCTGGTGAAAGGGCTGCGGCAGCCGCTGCAAAGTGCATCATGTACCTCTGGTTGCTGGCGGGGACGGGGTGGGGAGGGAAGGGGACAAGCTTTCCCAGGCGGGCGGGAGGGTGCGCTTGCCAAAATGTCCCCACCCAAAGGAACGTGCACTGGCTGTGTCTAACTCCCCACGGGTGCGAGCTGACGTGGGCTTTTGCTAGCACACCCATCCTCTCCCCCCTTTGGAAATTTGGCCCTCGGAGTCTAATACATCATTGTTCTGCTTATAAATGTACTAAGTGTTGAGAATGTTTTGGTTTTTTCCTTAATTATAATTGTAATTGGCTTTTCCCCTTCTCTCTTGTTTATTTTTTTTCCCAACGCTGTCTTGCTTTGCACTGTGATTGCATGCCGCGCCCCGATGTGTCCTTCATGACGATGTCACATGGCTTGTTGCTGTGATTCCTGCCACGCCCCCAAATCCACCACATGTTGCCATGGTTACATAAAACCAAACAAACAAACAAAATATATATACGCTCCACCCTCCCGTATGTCGCTTCCATGGTTCCCTTCCGAAAGTGCCCATGATGCACGGTGCTACGCCCACCACTGTGTCTGCAGCAACAACTCCTGCCACCAGCGTCCCCTTCGCTGCAACAGCTACCGCCAATCAGGTTTGGCCCTTTCAATGGCTTTCTTTCACGTGTTCAGATCTCAGGACCGGGCGAGGGCTGGATCCCGTGCGGGGTCGAGCGCCGCCCGCCCGGCTGGGCGCAGGCTCGGGCAGAGGCAGCGTGTGCGTGTGCGTGCGTGTGTGTCCGGGGGTCCGAGAGGGGCCGCTCCTGCCGCGGGCGGGACGGGCAGCAGGCCCGGCCGGAGCGTAGGGATGGGCGATTGGCAGGGGTGCAGGCCCTCCAAAAACACAGCTCCCCCCGGGGCCTCGGACAACGGGCTCTGAAACTCCCGAGCGTGCAGTCGCGCCAGACCTGCAGCACTTCTGCTTTCAGTCTCAAGCAGAAATACCACCCCGAGCATCCTCCCCTGTGGTATTTTGGCATGTTCTCTCCTGGCTGGAAAGTGGAAGTGGAAACACAAAGTGGCCTCCCCCCCACCACCACAAAATTGGGCTGTAAAAACTACCAAAAAATCCCCAAACAACCAAAAACCAAAACTCGGGGGCGAGGCTGTGAAGCCTAAAGTTTTTTTACTTCAATAGCACGTCACCCATCCCTACAGAAATGACTCTGGATGTGCAGTACGTGCCATTGTAGCACTGCCATAAGTGTACAGGATTCCATGCATGTCTGCCGAGCCATAATTCTCTCCAGAACTTTCCTCTGAAGATACTGAGTGTGATGGCTGCTTCCGCACCAGTCCTGAACTGTATATGCACAACCTGTCCTAGTGATGCTTCCTGATAATTTGGTGTGACACAACTTCTCCCAGTTAGACCAGAGACGTTTCAAACACTTTTTTTTTTAAATTCTTTTTCCCCCAGTACTAATTTTAGCATTTTTATTTGTCATGCTCTCAGGTTTAGAGCTATTGCAAAGAAATTGGGGTGTCACTTTACTTTGTAGGAGGCTCTTAGCCATGGTGAATGGCAGTATTATCTCCGGGGGCATCCTCTAGTCTTTTGCTAGTTTGAGTTCATGAGGATTTCAGTAGGAGTTTTGCCTGCATAAGTCCTAGGCAGTGTTTTACTGCTCACAGTAGGAATTGCCAGTCTTTTCCTGTGCTTTGTTGTTATTTTCAGGTGGGGCAGGTCTTACTCAGACTCGTATTGGTTATGAGAGGAAAGCAGAAATTCCTGTGCAGTGTTGCTCTGTGGCTGTATGAGTCCTGTTTAAGCCAGATAGTTTCAGGGCATTTCTGTTTTATTTGTAGTCTGTGGAGTCAAAATCCCAGTACAATCAGCACCTCCTGCACAAGGCATCAGTAGTGGTGCAGCTACATTGTACTTAATGTGTAGCCAAGTAAAGATTTGGGCATGGATACTGTTGTATAACACACTGATGTACTTATTAACCTGATACTGAAGACAGAATGAACAGCCCGATCTCAAGGCAATGTTTTAATGTGTTGTGTTCTTTGTCTTTTTTTTTGCTGTAGATATCCCAGTTATCAGTAGATGAACTGAGTAGCAGCATGTTTGTTTCACAGATGTAGAAGTTCCCGATAGAACAGTAAGTTCCTTTTTGGTATTTCTCTTTACTGTGGATTGATTTGTACATGGGCACTGCATCCCCCAAGCGTGGGGCTGGCTCAGGCAGAGACACTGAGCCTGTGGGACCCCACTGCTTTCGTGCTCTGCCGGCTCAAGAGGAATTCAGCAGCTGCAGCTCAGATACGAAGCAGCCCCGTGGTTCATAATGAGCACTGTTTCCTGTGTCTGAAGTACCTGTTTTGTGGTGTTTGCAGCCTCCCTGTGCATCCCCCGAGTCCCATGGCTCTGTTTGCAGGTTGCTGTTGCTCTGCACAGCTCCCAGCTGCCTGCAGATGCCTCAGGGATTTGCAGTGTTGATGGCAAAGACTGCTCTGGTAACGAGTCAGCTGAAAAGGTGTAACTTCTGTTTTGCTGTTAGTGACATATTTCCTTTCCTAGGGTAAGCAGGATTGGGTCAGCAGCAGCTGCTGTGCATCTGCAAGGCTGGCTTGGGCTGAGCAGAGCTCTGCTGTTCAGCTGCAGAGAGGGCTTGGCTCATGGTGGCCTGAAGGCCAGAATGAATGCTACAGGCAACATAGCCTTCACCCTCCCTACAGATCCTGGGCTTCCCTAGCTCTGGTTTCCTCTGAGGGGAATGATGGAGGAATTTGTCCTTGGACTGAGAGAGTACTGTTTCACAGCCACAGCAGCAGTGTCATTTTCCCCTTTGCTTTTCTTTGTGAGTTTTAGCTGATGTTCATGAGACAAAATCCCTTGATAGTTTCAGTTCTTCACTGTGGGTTTTTACCCCCAGAGAGTAAAGAGCAGTTCAGCCAATCCAACAAGACGTCACCAGAATTTCTCAAAGCAGCCATTTAGTATAAGCAGATATGCAACCCATTTCTTCCTTAGGGTCACTTATTACAGGCAAATACTTAAATGCTGGAAATTAATTTGGCAAGCAACTCAGTAATGATATCTGTTAGCAATCAACAGAAGTTACTTTTCTCAGTGGTGGTCCTTATCTCTGCTGCCCTTAATTAAGTCCCATATGTATACATGACCTGCTAACTGTGGCCATGGACCCTGTTCATGTAGGGGTGACACCAAGCTATCCCCATTAGTGAAAGTGTTCAGTACACTGTACTGCTCTTCCAAACAACAGACAGACAGTTGTGACACCTGACATGTTAACCCATTTCCATAGCATGTGTAAAACAGCCTATTCCATCCAATAAGGAGATCATTTGCATTGGAAGACCTTCATCTTGAAGTCTTTGAGATTGTTTTCAGCATTTTTTTCAGGAAACTTTTCCCTGAGTGGGACTTGATCACTGAAAGACTTGCTGCTCTTACAGATGTTTGTGTTTTCCTCCATGGTTGATGAGGTCCTGGTAGCCAGGCTGGCTAATCTAGCTCTGCAGGAGGCACGTCTTGGGTCCTTCAGTGGAGGATTTTCATGAGTACATGCCAAAAGAGGCAATTTGCTCCCAGAACAGGTCCCCTGAGCACAGGGTTTCTGTGTCTGTGTTTTGTCTCTGGGCCCAGTTTGCCTTTGGCTCGTGACTCTTTAGGATCAAATCTAATGTGACTGAAGGAAATAAGAGCTATCAGGGACCAGAGATTCCTTTGGCCCTCTCTCTCCCATCCAAAAATCAGACTATTATTTGTCCACCTCCCTCTTTCCCTATTTGTCTTGACAGTGTGTGTGAAGTGCATGGGAAAGCCCTAAGTGCAGATTTAGAAGAATGCCAAGTGTGTTATTACCAATTTCACCCTACGTCAGAAAATTAATGGAATAAAATGTTTTCTCTCTGCAACGCACTAATGACAACCTCTTGGGCAATGCAGTGAGGATGTAAATGTATCTCATTAGAATGACTTTTAAAATATAGATGTATTAACTACTCACTATTTCTTTGTTGTTGTGTTTTCTTTCCCCTGCAGCAGACCATGTTGAAATTCTGAACAGTAAAATTATGGAGCACCAGGACTTCTTGGTGGGAAGCTGCGCATGGCCTTTCTGTATATATCCCCTCTTCCCTCTATCGTTCTCTACCACCTCTACAGTAAGCCTGTTGCAGCCTACATGTTAACCAAAAACTGATCAATGGGAATGTCAAAAAAAAAAGAAAAAAAAAAGCACTATAGAAACAATTAACAAACAGCGCTCTGTTATATGAGATATACAAGTAGGAAATTATAATAGACTTTTATAACACATTACTTTAACACACTTAATCATTTTATGACTACCATCCTGATAAGTGCATCTGCACAGCGGACTGTTGGTTTACTGTATACTATCGATGGATAAATGTTTGTCTTGTTTTTAAAGTGTTATCTTACTGTTTTGTTTACATCATAGTCTATTGATTTGTTTTAAAGTGTACATCATTATCAAGTATACTCAATACCATTTTTTCATTATTGTTATGTCTTAAGTTTTCATATACTGTAGGTTTTATGGGGTTTTGTTTGTTTTTTACTAAAAATGTTATTGTGGGAAACAGGAATTATGTGCTTGAAAAACACGACACAGGAATGTTCTGCCCTTTGCTGGATTTTGCTGTTAATGTCAGCTAAAGTTGCTTATGTTAAATGCTCCTTTTATCATTTAAAATTTGCCTTCAGATAGTCTCCCAATTTTTAGTACAAGTGATATGAAAGGACAGCTGTCATTTTAGTCCAGTTCAGGGTATTTCTTTCAATACAATGAGCTGATTCTGGAAACTTTTGGAAAAAAAAAAAAAACAACAACACAAAAGCCCAGGCTCAGTAAGGGGATAGGAACAATTTGCTCAGACAGGGGTAAGCATCAAGGGATTTCTGCAGCTCTGTTGTCCATTGAAGTGCATTCTCAGCTGCAAACGGCGCACAATCTCTCTCGCTGTTCTCATGGTGCAGTCAAAACAAACAACAAAAAAATGGTGGTGGAGTGAGACAGCTTCAGTTGGGCAAAAGCTCATTGCGTTGAGAGGAGCAGGTGCCAGCCCTTGGCTGGAGAGGGCCCGGGGCCATGGCTCAGCCCAGGCTGCACAGCACGGAGCCCTGGGGCTTGTCTCCACCCAGCATGCTGAAACATTTCGGCCTCAAATTTTAGATGTGTCTCTTCTTGAAACTTTGTCAGCATGCACCCTTTATTTAATCACCATTTTCTGTAAGTGGGTGATTTTTTTCCCCCACTCATGATCTCTGGCCCTTTAAGCAAACACAGCAGTAACAAAATGGGAAAAACTCAGCATAAGCTTTCTGCTGTAGATAAACATTCATCTTAATGGAGCTCCTGTAGGTCAATGGATTTATTTTGGCACCTTCTACTTGATCAAGAGCAATGTTTGCTGCACAACAAGGGCTAGTTCTCAATACCTCCTTTTCATACGCACGAATAAAACCATTTCAGCCCGTGCACCCTGGACAGCCCAGCCTGTCGTTATGCTGCGTTGCTGAACAATCTGGCTGCAGAAATGCATTTTGGTTGAGGATTCCGCCAAATTCATCCCTGTTATAGCTCTAGAGTATCATTGGCATTATGAAAGAGATGGATTTGCTGCTGTAAATCCACAGACTCCATACAAGGTTAAAGAGAGTTGTCGTTGAAACCAAGCAAGAGGCCAGCGTACAGTGTCTGGAGGGGCAACCACCCTGAGTTCAGAGTGGTCCTGTAGGGTGCCAAATTCAGACAACCAGATTTTCTTCTCTTTTCCCAGTTCCTTGGCCAGATTTTCCTTGCCCCCTCTCCTCCAGTGTGAGCACAGGCAGTTTGCTAGATGTGTATCTCCATGGGCCACAGCGATGGAGGGGCGTCCTGGGCGCAGCCTGTGCGCCCCAGGGCAGGCTCTGACCATCTGCCCATGGAGACTCCTTCATAGCACAAACCTTTGAGGAACCCAGCTCAAAAAGGCCTTGAGGAATCTCTTTATTCAATTGAGCAGACTTTGAACCAAACCCTGAGAGGAGGGGGGGAAAAACATCCCCCTGAGAACTCCTTTATGGACTCTGTTTTGACAGTCGCTTGTGTCCGTGGATGTTCCCCAGCCATTCACGAGTGGCAGCGTGGCCTGAAATCAGTGATTCTCACTTGTGCTGGCAACCACATACCTGTTCTTTTCACCACTGAGTTTCTGTTTCCCAAAACCATAACATTGTTAGTGGAAAAAGTGGATTTGAGTACTTCCTGTTTGAAATTATTTGTGTATCAAAAATGGGTTTTGCACAACCTGTGCCAGTGCCTCAACAAAGAACAGAGCTGATCTTCTTAAGCCAGAAAGGATGCATTCAAGCTTGTATGGCTTTATGAGTTCAAGGAGGTTGAAATTTTTTCAGTGCTAAATGGATTTTTGTATATCTTGACACTTTGATGTAACCTCCTATTTTATTTATCGACTAAAACATCTGGCATAGATGTGCATAGAATGTAAACCTAGAATACAGCTGTTTTCATGTCACATTTAAAGCACTGAAAAAAAAAAAGGCATTTAAGGATTATTTTTTATTAAAGAGGTCCAATGAGGGATGTTCAGGGTAGTTATATTAGGTGCCACAACAGTTTTTATATTGCTGGCAAATTTAGAGTTGATTTGTAAATGAGTTTAAGGAAAGAAAAGCTTGAAGCACTAAACTTCACCAAATTCAAAACAATCTCGGCAAAAATGCCATTTTGAGGTAGCACTATTTAAACTAGTTGTGCAATGACTTGCTCTAATTTTCTTTGTTCAAGAAAGAAAAGAAAAAAAAAACCAGTCGCCAGACTATAAATTTCCTAAATAGACTATTACAAAGTCACCGAGCTAGTTAGTGACTCTAAACAAATGTCATAAAAGCATGAATATCATCCTTTATTTGACAAGAGATGTATGTAAGTTTGTTTAAATCAATATAATTTTAGTGACATTTTTATAAGCTTCCCACTTTCCATGAACCTATATTTTTTATTTATCCAAAGTTATTTCTCTTTGTCCATTTCTCTCAGCCTTATGCAAACAATATGCAAGAAATGCTGAAACTTGGATAAAACGGGTCATGCAGAGGGAAAATGAAAGCTGAGATTGATCATTTTCACGAAAAAAGGTTGTTAGTAGTTTCAATAAAAAGTACTACTACTAAACTGTAACATAAGCAGACAATAAAAGAGGGATTTAAAATAAAATGGATTCATAAAACTATTAAGATTATTTTTGTTAAATACAGTGTTTTTAGTAATTTGGAACATGATTTCACAATCAGCCGTGTTTTTTAGTTGGCAGTTTTGAGCTGATGATTTCGGACTGTGTATTTTTGCATCGCACCGTTCTAGAAGCCGGTACCTCCCCGGCCAGCCCGGCCTCGGCCCCGGCCCC
>VZRZ01008460.1:4132901-4149543 GCA_013398175.1 Climacteris rufus | reverse complement strand
TCCCTCCCCGCCGCCCGCTCCGAGCGGCCCCGCCGGGCCCCCGCTGCTCCCCCGCTGCTCCCCCGCTGCTCCCCCGCTGCTCCCCCGCTGCTCCCCCGCTGCTCCCGCGTCCTCGGAGCCGGAGCCGGGGCCGGGGTCGCCGGCACAGCCCCCACCGGGCCGGGGAATCCCTCGGGCTGGCGCTGGCGCGGTGGGAGCAGCTCTAGGACACGCGGGTACACAACGATTGAGAAACTGGAGTCCTCGTTTTGTTTATCCCTTGTACATTTCACAGACATGAGAATTGAAAAAGGTGAAATTTATGAGGAAAATCTAATTTCCCATTCCTGTTGAATGGATTTAGTTTGATATTGACCTGATTTTACCATGTGCCTGTTGAAGGCCTTAGAGTATATACTGTATGTTAAAGACTGTAATAACTTTAAAAAAAAAAATAGTTGATAGCCTAATCCAAATGTAAATAGAGCTACAACTCATTGTTACTAGGCTACAACGCATTAATTCATGTCATATATTTTCATTTCTCTACCATTAGTTTATAAGGTTTTCATTATTGCTTTTTTTGATATCTTTAGTAACTAATGAATTTAATTTTGAAGGAGAGTTAGAGAAAGTTTAAAATTTTTAATACATGTATTCAGCCCATTTAGTTATATTCTAAACCAACACTGAAGCATGGTAAGGTATAGAATACAGTCCATAACTAGTTTGTATAGTTTACAGTTTAAGAACAAAATTAACTTTGTATGTAACTCCTACAATGATAGATTCATTGTTAACTAATTATATTAAGTTGTTGTTGCTATGGCAACAAAACTACAACATGGCTACCTTTGTATACATTATTTGTGAAATTTTCACATGTAAATTAAAAGTGATGTGTAACAGTATGAGCTTGTTAAAGGTACAGTTCGATACTGTCAGATAAAGATATGATTGAATATTTTTAAAATCCCAAAGTCCCATGTGAACGCTGAATTTGTGTCTTTAAGGTCACTTTTTCAGTCAAGAAGTTTACAACACATGGATTTAGAGTCAGGTTTTATAGCTTGTAGAAATTGTTGTGTGGCAAGGGTTATTCCACAGTATTTTCACTTCGGAAACACGGCAGCCTCTATTTACAACGTAGTGACCGGTCTTGCTTTCATTTCACATCATTCACACGGTGGGAATTCAGAATTAATCCGTTTCAGTACTGTAGCTTTGCCTGCAATTTTCTTTTTACTCCAGAAATTGAACACTCACACGATTACGTTACCATCAGGGCTAAATACACATATTACTATTTTAATACTAGTTTATATTAGCAAAAACTGTACATAAGAAAAAAAATATTGTGGAATGACCCCGTAACAGTGTTGAAGATACAAATATGCTGCAGTTAAACTGATTCAGTTAGTGTACGAATGTGTGAGACACACCTTTTTTGCACTTATGTACATAGTCCACGAAAGAAATCCTTGGAACTTATTTTGAATATAAAAAGTCTGTAATAATACAGGAAAAGTTTGTAAAAGAGATAGGTATTACTAAGGCTTTGAAAAGGAGGAGTTTTTTGCTATAAAACTTATCTGAAAGCATGATGTTGCTTTGCTGTTGTAAAAGCTTTGTAGTTTGCCATAGCTTATTATACAGCAGACTGATAACAGGTCAGCTCCAACCTGCAGCACAGAGAATGGGAAACGGTGCGGAATTAATTAGTAAGGTCACTAGCAAAGATTCAAATTACTTTTTTTAATCAGCCTACATTTTCTAACACACCCCAGGTCATGTTTCTGATAGGTTGTGTTCTTGGTGAATCCTATTAGGACCGGTAGGTCCATGGCAGCACACACACACACTTTTCCTAGCACCTAATCCTATTTCTAGCTGGAAGTGTTTATCTGTGGGAGGTGACTGTCATTGTGGTGAGTGTTTTAAATCCCACAGCGAATTTGAAACGTTGCAACTTACTGATTTTTTTATTTTTAACCTTTTGGGGCAAAGTAACAAAATGGAAGGAGGTGATGAGCAGTGGATGGACAGGGATGGGTGGGATTGTCTGGGACCAGTTCCCCCTGCTGTGTGACAGTGGTGTTTGTTTGAGGGGCCCGTGGTCGTGGTGCTGGGGCAGGGAGGTGGAGGCAGCGTGGCCACCCCTGGGTGCTCCAGGGGGTTACCAAAACCTTTGCATTGCCAAAAGGAGAGCAAAGCTGTGCCCCTCAGCGAGCACCTCCTGTTCCTGTTTGTGTTGGTGCTGCTGGGGCTCTGCGGGGCCGGGGGATTTTGCAGCAGCTGAAGCGCCTGTGTTGACCCATTTATTTTTGATTGGAACAAGTTTTGGGTTTTGTTGGATTTTTTTTAAATTTTATTTCTTAATTTTTTTTGCAAAACCCAAGCCCCAGATTTGCTTCAGAAAAACTGGTTTTGCTGCAAGGCTGGTCCTGACTCGAGCAATGATTTGAGTGCCCCAGAGCAGAATTGGGGGAGGTGGCACCCGGTGTCATCATCTCCCTTTCCTGCTCACCCCAGGGCTGCGCTGTTGCTGCCAAGACCAAGACCTGCTCCTCAGCCAGCACTGCTTCCCAGCTTCCCAGCTCCTGGCAGTGCCAAAGTGTGCCCAGCCAGCCCACTTTGCACCACAGGGTTGTGCCAGAGGGAGGTTTGCTGAATTGGGGCAGCCCCGGGGTCTTTAAAATGAGGAAAAATCAGATGTTGCTTCTCCTCATGGTGTTATATAATAACCTAGTTTTTAGTAGGAAATAATCAGCTAGTTCAAGCCACCACATGATTAAGGCTTCCCTTTGCCATAATCAATTTCTGTAATCAAGCTCTTTCTCATTTCTAGGATTATGAAAGAAAAATATTTTGCACTATGTGAAATGAATCATAGCTGGTCAAACTTCATTGGGGTATGAGCATGATCATGACAACACTGCTAAAATCTTTGCTAGTGATCTTTACTGACATCCTCTATCATTAAAAATAACTCTATATGGCTCTCAAAGGAGATATTTAAACATGCAAAAATAACACAACTCTTAAATAAAATGAAGTTATTTTTCCAAACACACAACAGAGAGAATTACCTGACACCGAATTACAAGGTTCCAGTTCTTTATTACTGTACACAGATGCTATTTGATAGTGGTGGAAGCCAAATGATTTTGTTGCCATGGCTTTTGTATCCTAGCAGATGAGGGGATGATAAGACCATTCTTAGATTGGATTATGGGATTTTTTTTTCTTTCCAATTAGCTTTGTTTTAATTATATTTTTATTTTAGATCATGAAAATGAACCAACCCCCCACCCTTTATTACATCACCTGACAACAGATCACTATTTTTTTTTATAAATAGAGAATTGTATTTTAGGCAATCACTAAAATCAAAGAGAGAATGTTCTCCTAATTTGTCAATTCTTAATTTAAATATATAAAAACATTTATACTGTACTGTGTAAAGTAGATCTTTGAAGCACATTCTTTTCATAGGCATTTCTGGTAAAACAAAGTAAGGGAAACATTAGATATCAATTTAATGGTATAGTTTAGGAAATATATACAAACGATTACACTTAGCCCTGTGGAATTGTAAGAAATTAAAATATCATTGGATCCAGACAGGCATAGGTTATTGCAGTATTTCAGTTCCATAACAGGATAGTTCATTCCCTCAACTGCTACCAACAGGGTGTACGCTTTGAATTTATTTTTCTTTTTGCCACATTATATTGCTGTAGTGCTTGTACGTGCTTTAGAAATGTGCATAATGCTACTCATTTTAGTATGTTACTTCTATATTGTTATTGTTTATTTTTTGATCTTTTAATAAAGTGTATAAAATTCTTGGTTATGTTTTTTATGGATCCATATCTACACATTAATAGGAGTTTACTTTAAAAACTTTTCAAGTTCCAGTTTATTAGTCCCAAACTTCAAAGATTCTGATGTAAAAATAATAACTAATGAATTTGATTCAATGTTATATCTGAAGTGTAGATCAACAGAATAAATTTCTTTCCAGAAAATACCTTCAGTATTTTGAATTCTGTAGCCAGTGCCTCCTTTTTACTGGATGCACTTGGCCTATCATATAAAAGTTACTAACACAAGACAGACATTTGTATTTTAGAAAAATAAAAAGTAAAACTTTCCAGATGCTGCCTTTTGGTTTCTCTCGTGCCTTAGACCTTGGGAGACACATGTGATGTGGTCTGCTTGGTTTGTATTTTTCCATGCTTCCTTTCTGACCCTGTCTGTGATGTGATTAGAGAGGAGATCAGAGCTGTGCGTTTGAAGATAACCACGAAGAATAAATCGACCACCATTCAAAGGCCTGCAGCTTTTGTAGCACAGTGATGTGTGTATTAATTTTTCTCTTTCAGCATTTGTGTCAGAGACCGTTTTGAACATCCCAGTGCAATAATACAACAGTGAGGTCCCTTTGGCAGAGGCCTGGATTTCCCCAGCTCCCTTCCGAGTGCCCGGCCGGGCTCGTGCCCGCGGCACAGCCTGGGGCTGAGCGGGGTCCAGACTGCTGCAAGAGAAAATTGCTGCTTGATGAGCTTGTCCTTTCTGTAACATTGCATAGAGTTAGAGGTAAGAAAACCGCTCAACAGCATTGCCACCTTCTTGCCAATAGCATTGTGTAAAAGGGGCTTTCACCCTTAAACTGCTTTGAGGTCACCACTTGCTCCATAAAGGCTTAAAGCTGGGGGCACCGAGCCAGGGCGCGTGGCTGTCCCAGGCCACGGCGTCACTCGGCCCGTGGGCAGCAGAGGACAACGCCAGGAGCCCCAGGGATGGGAGTGACGGCCGTGGTGGCCGGGTCTGGGCCGGCCTCGGCGCCCAGGCGGCCGTGAGCGGACACCGGCGTGAGGGGGAGCCCGACGGGGCAGCCAGAGGGGCTCGGGGCCAGCACGAGGGAGGCCAGCACAGCCGGGGAGGGATCCTTGGCTGTTTTCCCTAAGGACTTCAGGAATCTGACTCGGGAATTTGGGGAGGGATTGGGAGGTTTTATCAGGAGGGTGCAGTAGAGCTGCTCGGGGCAGGAGCAGTGGCGAGGAGGCACTGCCAGAAGAGGCTGGGTAGAAGCTGCTCCTCAGCCCCAGTAGGACAAGCTGCTGACTTTGAGAACAGACAGACCGAGCCCAGGACAAATTATGTAACTGCTGCTTTTTCATCAGCCTGTTCCCCTGACTTCTCCTTGCAGGTTAATTGACTCTATTTGTGTGTCAAGGCCACTTAGATCTTTCTTCTATAAATGACTCCTGCCTCGGCTGATGGCACAGTTAAATGTCTGGATTGTTTCTAAAACAAAAAAAAAAGTGGAACTGAAACTTTTCTAGGCAGTTGATGCTGTGAAAGGATGGGATCCTTCCTGAATGGTTACTCATAATTATTGCTAGCTTTTCTTTCCCTGCAGGATGGAGACAGGGGCTTTCAAGTGATGCTTTCCTTGGAGCTGTGGGAAGGGCTGAGCCTTGGCTGCTTGGAGACACCAGCTCTGCTCAGGAAAAGCCTTTCCCATGGAGGAGGGTTGGGGGTGGGAGTCCAACACTAGCACCAAAAACGGAGGGTAGTCCATCAACAAAAGACTGGAAATTGTGTTTCAAGGCCAAACAGCATCCTTGGGCCATGCATGGGGCCCGTTTGCAGAAGCTACAGGAGGAGCTGCTGCAAACTGCTTTGTAGATGGAGTTGGATTAAAGGATCTGAGCAGAACTATTAATGACACTGTATTTACAGCATGTGTCATTTGGAAGTCTTACAGCACCTGGCCCATCTGTCTTCTGCTTCATTGGGGCTTGTTTGTGCAGGAAAGTAAAGCTTAATAAAAAAATCTCCATTTATCTTTTTTAGCTGTTGAAGCTTCAGTGGGAAACATGGGAAAAATTCTATTTTTCAATACTTGCTCCACATTTAGATGGTCCAAAGCCAGTTTTTATTCAATCTGGACTTAGTGCTGGATAAATAGATCACTTTGATCTATTTATTATGAGAAATAAGAGAATAGAGAAATGTTTGGCTAATCCCTGATGAGTTATGGATCTAAAATATCCTCTCCAACACAAGCAGCCATTAACTCTCCCCAGGAGGGGTCACGTCAGAGTGCAGGAACAGCCTGTACCCTCTCACTTGTGCTCTGAGCTGGTACTGCAGACAATGGACTCAGGTGCCTTCTCCAAGCTGGTGGGACCTGCCTCGAGTACATCCCCTAAATGGCAGCACATGCCAACCAAGGATCCCTGTGAATGGCCTGGGAGGCCTGGGAGGTGTCTATGGGCAGGAAGACCTGCACAGAGATGGAGAAAGCCACATGGGGGTGGGCTTGGAGGAGCAGCCACCCCACTCTGATGGAGTTTCAGCCAGGCTTGGCTCAGTTGGAAGATGTTTGCTGCAGTTACCTTTGCTCTTTCTGCCTTGTTTGCCTTTTTCAGGGTGGCTCTGCCAGTCTCTAGCAGGTATTTGCCCCATCATCTGCCCCACTGTTCCCATTGCCCTCTGCCTGGATCTGAAAGTGTAAATCCAGCCCTGAGGGGATGGCACTGACACCCTCCCTGGCTGCCCCTGGAGGATCCCTGCACCTGGGCACCGTTTGTCTCTCCACAGCCGCAGCTGGGTTCCACAGAGGTATTTCTGCTTTGCTCCGTGGTCTGTGTAAATTATTTGTTCATATATGTTATCAGTGTCTTCCCAAGGGAGCTGCTGCCTCCCACCCTCTGCAGTCACGGTGTGCTCATAGCCTGTGGCTGTGATCGATGCAGCTTCTGCCTTAATGCTTCACAGCACTGAAATCCAGCCCATCTCCATGGCAGGGCTTCTGCTGCAGCTCCTGCATGTCCTGTGCTCCCTGTGGCCATGAGGGCTTTGTGGCTCTGTCCCCACTTGCCCCACAGCCCTGCCAGCCCTCAGTTTTACCCCCACACCTGCAGTGCAGTCACACCTGGATGTTTGGAAGGGCTGATGCTGGTGAACAGCTCCTGGTGGTCACACCAAGGGGCACTGGGGATGTTTTGGGGTGTGTGTGTCTGCACCAAAGCAAAAGTGCTTGTGCTTTGCAAAGCTTCTGGAAAACTCTTGTTGATAAAACTGTGTTTGGCTTTCCCCCACAGAAACAGAAGCCTGAGTCAAAGCCATCAGCTGCTTGCCTTATGGGGTGAGCCTGCCCAAGGGTCACACTCTGCCATGCTGGACAGGAGACACAGGATGTCCCCATTAAACCATCACTGTTCTCAGAGCCAAGGCAGGAGGAATGCGAAGGTAAGACGGTGTATTCTCTGGGGTGCAGGGTGCTGGTGGCCACCCCCACCCCACGATGCTGGGATGCACCGGAGCAGCAGGTGCTGGCTCAGAGCCTTCCCTGCCCAGAGCATCCCCTGTGCTTTGGGAGCTGAAGTGCCCAGTCCTGCTGCCCTGCCCTGTCGTGACCCACAGCAAGGTTTGGGCCAGGCAGGGCCCGGCAGCGCTGGCAGCCGGAGGATGGGTGACGCACGGGTCACACATGGCAATGCTACTCCTGCTATTGCATAAATCAGGGGGATTTTGGTGAGGGTAATGAGGGCAAACTGGGGCTCTGAGCTGGGCAGGATGAGACCTTGGAAGGCTTTAATTTCCCATGTTTTGCAGCCTGAGGGTAGGGGCTGTGACCACATTTAGACCAGTGGGGTTAGTCAGAGGGTAGCCCAGGCTGAGGAGGGAGGTGGGCTGCAGTTCCCCCCACCAGGCTCTCACCCCTCTGCCAGCTTTGCTCAATTATGGGAAATCCTTTAAGCTTTCGCATTAGTGCTGTATTTAGGTCTGCACTGTATTAGAGCTTGGCTTGGGGAGTGCAGTGAGATTTCTCACTTAATAAAGAATGTTTTAAAGGCATTTGTCACTCTGGGCCCTGTGCCGGGAGCCAGGTCTCTGGGCAGGCAGGGAGGTGCTGTGGGAGGTGAGGGAGCTGTGCTGGCTCCATGACCTGCTGTGCTTGGCCCTGGCCAGGTCCCATCTCTGCCCCTGCACTGCCATGCTGAGCATTGGGACCGAGGGTCCTGGTCTGCCCCGATCACCCCCCAGCCAGGGGGTACTGCAGGTTGTGCATCCCGGGGCTGCAGCTGGTGAGCTCCAGCTCATCTGCATCAGCACAGCTGCTGGCAAAGCCCAGCCACCCTCCCGTGAGGCTCCAGGGCTGCTGTGCTGGCGGGAGGCCCGTCCTGCTGGCAGTAAATGTGTCATCGGATGGTGATCAGGGATCATGAGTCACGAACGCCCACCGCCAGCAGCCAGCCTGGCCGGTCCTGGCGCGGGGCTGCAGAGCGCTGCCAGGGGCTGGGAGAGATCTGTGCCTCCTCCTCTGCCTCTCCCCACCTGCAGCCTCACCGACCTGCATCTTCCACAGGCCATCAAATGGTGCAGCATCCCTCTGGCAGCGCTCACCTGGGGCTGAGGAGACACAGCAGCACCCCTGGACCGGTGTGGGGGTGTGGTGGTCCCCACATACCCCTGCTCACAGGTGCCTGGCACTGCCACAGCTCTGCCCACGGCTGTTGGACAGCTTGGCAAGGATGGGGCTGGGGGGGCTGCCTGCTGAAATGTGTCCCCTGGACTGCAAGCAGCTGAAGCTAGGGCTGGGCCAGCTCAGCATGTGCTGCTGGGAGCCAGGTGGAATCTCTGGACTCTCCTTTCAGTGTGGATTTTTCCTTTAATCTGGTAATTGTTGAGGCAACAGAATGCCAAATCCAGATTTTGAGCCACGAATAGTGGTGGCTGTAGTAAATGGCTCATGCTCTTGTGGAGGGCAAAGCTCAACCCTTGGCTTGTGGACAGGCAAGGAGCCTTCTCTCCCTGCTCAGCCCCATGAGTGGCACTTCAGCTTTGCTCCTTGTTTCCAGGTTCCAACCCCTGCAGCTGTGCAAGGGCCCCTACCCAGGGAAAGCCAGGCTTCTGCACCAGATGGTGGCTGCTGCACAAAAGACAGGAGAGAAGTTGTGTTGTGGCTCAAGTGACATCCCTGGGCAAGCCCAGTGTGAGTGCACGTGGCAGCCCCATCGCTGGGGAGGCCTGGCAGGTGCTCTCCTTCTTCTCCCCAGACCTGCCAAGTGAGCAGGAAAAGTAAAATTTTGTGGGATTATTGTGGATCTGCTGCAGAACCAGCCCCTGGAGCAAAAGTTGCCCCATTGCATCTCTCCAGGGAGGGCTCCAAGGCCAGAGAGAAACCATCAGACAGAGAAAGCTTTTATTTCCTTTGCATCTTTGCCTTCTCCGGGGCTGGGCTTGATTATTCCTTTCAGCAACACAAAGTGCTAGAGAGGCTCAGCAGCCAGAGATCAATTTTTGCTGCTCTTGGCTCAGTGTCTCTGTGCATGGGGAAGTGGCTTCTTTCTTCCCCTTCCCATCATGCTGAGACTTGGTGGGTGACACCAGGGCGGTGGCAGCTGCGTTGCCAGCAGGAGGGTGACAGGAAATGTGTGCCAGCCCTCACCTGGTGCAGTGCTGATGGAGGGTGTCAAAGCCTTTCGCTAATGACCATTGAAGAGCAAAGATATTGCTGATAAAGAAATCCCAGCTCAGCTCAGATATCAGTGTCACTCTGAGGCACAGTGCAGGGTGGCACCCTCAGCTGCGGTCTCTGCTCCTGTTCTGACATCCCCTTCTCATTCACCACAAAGCACTGGCCAATGGAGGGTGATTTTCTTGCTAGGGAACATGCAAAAATTTGTCTCCACAGGAATAATATGCAAAGATCCCATGTTTAAGGGATTGGAACACAGTGGTGGCACAAGGTATGAAGATGAAATGCAGAAGGATCTGAGTTGCTTCGCAATTATGCAAACTAAGGAAAAAAACCAGAGAGTTACAAGATTTTAAGAGGATGGGAAAGAATGTGGTGTGGGATTAAATATTAGAGAAAAGATTTAAAAAGCAAAAAAGCAGATGAGAAAAGCCTGAGTGGTGAGGCAGATGGACCAGAGCAAGGAGAGCTGCCAGCCCATGGACAAGGGCTAGCCTAGGGGTCAGCCTTGGCACTGTCTCCACAGCAGCCCAAGCTGACATCCCCACACTGCAGCTGCCTCCAGGTCTGCTGTGGCACAAGGCAGAAGGAAGAGCATCCTCTTCCTGGCACTGGCATAGCTGGGCTCACTCAGGGGCTGCTGACACCGAGGTGCCCATGGCAGTGGATCAATGAGGCAGTGGATCAATGAGGCAGTGGATCAATGAGGCAGTGGATCAATGAGGCAGTGGGCCCTGGGTGTGAGTGGCAGCTCTGTCTGTGCAGGGCTGTTTGTGGGTTCATCTGTGCAGGTGGCTGCCTGTCCTGGAGGCTGGGAGGGAGCATCAACCCTGGCAGAGCCACACTTTGCTTCCACCATCCACTGTTTTGATCCTCTCCAGGCTGTGCAAATTAGGAAATTCTTTGAAACACCAAAGTGCCACACTGCAGTATGAGACCGGGCAGCAGCCCCTCGCTACTGAAGGCAGAGATACAGCTGGGGTTTGGATCACTGGCTTTTATCCACAAAATGCTTGAGCAAGTTCATAAACTGCAGAACAAAATACTAAAGACCTCAGGCAATTACAGCAGAGACCTCTGGAGTCCTCCCCAGCACGAGGAGCCCCAGCGAAGCTGTTGATGGCTCCCACTGCTTCTGATCCTGGCTGGCAAATATTAATTTGAGTTTTTTCAAGTTGAGAAATTAACTGCTTTGCAACCCCATCCAATTTGAATACTCTAATTAAGCAGTTTCAGTGTTTTTCTCCTCCCAGGACCTTCCTGGCCAGGCACTTTAACCCCTTGGTTCCCAGGCTGCTGGAGCAGTCAGCATCTGCTGGTTTGGCTCCCTTGGATGACGATTCTGGATGCCTCATGTTATCCGGGCTGCAGCTTTCCAGGCTGTTGTGAAGACCCTCGCTGGTGCCTGGATTGTCTCCAAGCAGCCAGGTGGCCTTTCCAGGAGAGCTGACAGGCTCTGGTGTGGAGGACACACAGCTTTGTACCGTCGGCCTCCCTTGACAGGGAGGCTGCTGAAGTGTCTCATAATGAGCTCGCCGTGTTCCCGCTCTGCACACGGTTTGTTGGCTCTCAGCAAATGCATCCTGGGGAGAAGCTCTGCCTGGTTCCCATTGCCCATGGCTCTCCCACTGCACTGCTCCAGAAAGCCTTTCCCTCTGGCCTCAGGCTGATCTCCTCCAGAAGCCCCTCATCCAGGATGTGCCTCCACCCTCCTCAGAGGCACCAGTGTGGCCGTCTGGGGACACGTGCCTGGCACAGGGACTCTGCTGATATTGCTGTGTTTGCACATCCTCAGCTGGGGCTGGGGAAAAGTGATGGATGGGAGAGTGAGTGCCACTGGCATGGGGAACAGGGCCATGCCAGGCAGATGGTCTATGATACTGTGATATGATATGATATTCCATGATTCTAAATCAAATAGGACGTGCCACCCTGCAGCAGCTGTTGGCAATGGCATTGCCCACCTGGGAAATGCACCTCCCACATGCCACGAGTGCTGCCAGGACTCAGGTTTTGTGCATCCCATCCCAGCCAGCAGCGATGCTCCGTGTTGCCCCAGGAAAGAGGCACCAGTATTTCATCAGAAATGTCCCCGTGTCACCCACCAAGGCACCGAGGTCCTGCACCAAGAGAAGGCGCTCGGCTGCCTCGGTGGCACCGCCTGTCCCAGGGCTGGGAACAGGACAAGGCAGTGGCTGTGCTGGTCTCAGGTCACTGCACACCCTGGCAGTGCCTGCCCGGGGACTCAGCACGCTTTAATGAGCTCAGCGCCGGAGCCTGCATGGAGGAATTAACGACTCAGAATAATACTTGTCACTTTGCTGTGAGGAAATTGTCAAGTGAAAAGCAATTTACTAAAAAAGAGGAAAGAAATGGTTTTGCTTATTAAGATCAACATCATATTAAAGTATTTTCTCAATACCCCATTTGGATTGAATTTTACGTTTCCTTTCTCTCGTTCTGTCCAATGGGAGTAAAGCAGAGGGTTTCACTCTAATTAATTCTTGGCTGCTTCATTTGGCCAGCAAATTTCATGAGCAAGGTTACACATTTCTGTAGCATTTGAATTGCAAATGCTGCAGCAATATGATAAAAAAAGGAAAATGTGGAATTTTAAAAACAAATGGGAACCTTCCTGTAAGATATCAGTTGAAAATTGCTTTGTTTTCACAAACCTTAAAAATATATCTTGACAGATACAAGTATTTACCTTTCCCCCTCCTTTCTTTCCATTTGGGGTTTAAGGCAACAGGTTTGGTTTATGTGTTCACTGTTGCCTTCTGGCTTTTTCACCTTAAGGAGCTGTATTTTCAGTTTTAATCTACTGTTGGCTAGAAACTTTAAAATACGTATGTGAATATATTTCTAGGAAGAGACTGGCACATGTGTTGGTGGTTTATCAAGGTCAAATCTGAGGAAAGCCCTGTCCCCTCAGCTTTGCAGAAATTCATGGAAGCTGGTAGCCAAGGAGAGGGTGCTGTGCTGCATCATGGCACGAGTGGGGAGGACAGGCCACTTAGTGGGAGCCAGGGAGCTGCAGCTCAGAGTGAGCCCAGCACAGACATGGTGAGCAATAGCTGGAGGCGCTTCCCAGGCACTGCAGAAAGGATTACAGCAGCTCGGGCTGTGAAGGGCAACGAGGAGATGGCTCGACGTCTGAAGAAAACAGGAAGAGGAATGACCCGTGAAACGTTTCTGGCTGCACCATCAGCTCGCTCACACGGAGCAGTGACTCATCACCTCCCGGAGACCCAGAGACCCGCTCAGATGCTGATCCTGCAGGCAGGAGATGCAGCATCAGAGGGGATAACCAGGAGAGAGGGAGGGTGGGGGGCCGAGGGGCTGCAGGCAGTGAGAGTGGCAGGCTGTAGCAACAGCATCTCCCCCTGTGGTGCTGCTCAGCAGCAACAACCAGCCCTTGGGCCAAGCTCTTCTAAATGCCTGGTGGTCTGGTACCATGCCTGGGGGGCAAAGAGAGATGCTTCTCCTCCCAGAAACCCCAATAGTCTCCTTGTTGTATCAATTGTATTTCAGTGCAGCCTCACTTCTGTCCCAGAATCAGTAATTGCTTTGGAAAATGTCCTTTACCTTTTTTGAAATACCATAATGCCTTTTGTTGCCACTAAGTAATAGCTAAAAGCTGAAGGATGGCAGAAAATTAGAATTTCTGAGAAAGGTCCTCAGGATTTGCCTCTGAGTCATCTCTATATTGGCAGGAAAAGCTGGCAAAGAAGAAAAGTATCTCTGCAGGTTCTGAAACAGTCCCAGAATCAGGAGTCTGGGCCAGGTGGACACATCCATCCCCTAAGACACATTTCACTGGAACGTGATGGGGCTGAGATCAAAGGCTGTCATTGAAGTTACGTGACTGATGTGACACGACCTCCTTGAACGAGCTGCATGTAGGAGCAGCCCCCAGTGCTCCAGCAGCCATTCGAGCCCCGAGGAGCCAGTCCCTGCCCTGCAGCTTCCATGCTGAACACCATAAGGCACAATAAGTGGATTAGCAAAACCTCTGGAAGAGGCGAAGAAGAAATGACACGAGGTCTTAAGCTGGTTTTGCATGTATTTACGCAAATGATGTCCCCAGCTAGACGGGAACTGAGGTGAAATCCAGGCTATCCCTGCTGCCCTGGCTCAGCAGCCTGCTGCAGGCTTCCTGGCAGAGGAGAGCCTGGTTTGTAGCTGGGGCAGACCCAGGGAGCCAGAGCCGATCGATGGCAGCGGGGACAGCCCGCGAGAGGCGGTGGCAGCTGTGCCGTGTGGGGAGGCTTTGGCTGCTGGGGGGGGTGCAGTCCCACCCTGGCATCCACAGGACATGCTCCATACTCCTCACTCCATCCATGGCTTGGAGAAGCTCCTTTGTCACCTCTCGGGGTGCTTCTGCAGTTCCTGCCTCCCTGCTGGGCACAGCACTGCGCAGGATCCATCTCTCACATTGGTGAGATGGGGATTGCAATTATTCCTGGCCCTTGCTTGTGCCATCTGTCTGTTCCCTGAACATCCCTGCAGGATCTGTGTCTTAGCAGGTTAATTTAATAAGAGCCTGCTTTATTGTTGCTGGCTGCAGGCACAGCATAGAGCAGCTGAGTCCATCAACAGCACAGAGCTGCTCTGGCAGCAATCGAATCCTGCCCGGATGTTCATTTGGAAGGGTTGTTTTGCTGAGAAAGGGCAAACCCTCCTGGGGCAGCGCCGAGGGCCGAGCCCTGCTCCTTTCTCCTTGGCAGGAGCCGTGGAGAAAGTGGCAGCAGAGATTAAATCAGGCCTTTGACCCGGGATGTGCCGCACCTCAGCGGGAGGAGATGGCGATAGCGAGGGAGTGGCAGCGGCAGTATCGGCAGGAGGTGCCCTGCCTGGCTGGCCCAGGGCTTGGCCATTTATGGCAGAAGCAGCTCGTCCCATCCGGAGTTTCAAAACCTTTTACATCACCAGCTATTTTTGTGGCTCGGGATATGTGGTAGGGCACCGGGCGGTGAAAGAGCTGTGCAGACTGTTTAATGAAGGGAATGACTCGTCTTAAGGATAATGAACAACCTGGGGCACTTTGAGATTGGCCTTTTTTTTTTCAGCTGTAGACATGTAGCCAAGGTATAAAGTGCTGTGAGTTGGGAAATAAATCTTGGGAATACAAATCGATACTGACTATGCACTCGGAGGAAAAAAATCCAGTTTACCAATCCTGTGCCCACCTGCTTGGGCTTCCCCTCAGCCCAAGAACGAGGTGTTGCTGGTTAAAGTCAATTGCACAAAAATGTATTTGGCTTTTCTCCCGCTGTGCTCTTTGCCCCCTTCCTCTCCCATAGTCATTCCTTCACCCATCACAAACATAATGGACCAGCAATGCTACAAAGACATGCACATAATGAACCTAAGTGACCGTGTAATCTCATTATTGTCACCCTCATCCTCCCTTGCCCCTTTTCTCCCTCCCCCCATTTGTCACTGTCGCCGATTGTGTCATGGTTAAAATTAGATGGGAAGCTCCTCTGGGAGCAACCGCGGCTTTCCTTTATCCCGAGCACCCTGAGTGCATTAAGGTACTTCGCAACAACCCGTGATTTCTAAAGGGGTTGAAGTAGGAGGCAGCCTGTTTTAATGCTCACCTTTTTACATTTTCGAGCTGATTCACCAGCCGCATGAAAATCTTCCATCCAGGCACGTCTCCCTCCTGCCAGCAATTCACTTGACAACACAATTTTGGAGGCAATGGCAAAGGAAGGAGACGGGTTTTTACTTACATGTAATAAAGAAGAGTGAATCAAATTTGGTGTAACTTAAGTAAGATTTGTTCTGGAGGATAAAAGTCCTCACTAAGCTTTTACCATAATGGACTTGTTCTCTTTGTGGACAGAAAGTGAATAAAATAAAGCTGTTTGTGAAAACAGCCACTAGCAGAGTCACCTCCTCAGTACCTTTGGGTGGTTTTAGCCTTGACCAGGCACCTCTCTAGGGCCGCTGGAAGTCCAGGATGGACACAGCGTGAATAGACGGGTGTGTCTGCCTTGGACTGGGACACAATCAATCAGGTGATGCAGAGGGGAAAGGGACAAACCCAGCATTTCACACGTGTCTGCCGAAATTCTGCAGACGGCGAGAAGCAGCAGAAACAAAACTGGTTATATTAGAGGGCAGCTTCTCCAAGGGGTGGGAATGATCGGCTCGGGCCTGAAGTGACCGAGGGATTTGATTTCAGAAAGAAAACAGACGTTGGTCCTTTTTAGTTACTTCCTCTTACCAGCGGGGGAGTTTCACTGCCGGGGAAGCGGCAGGGCCGGTTGCCGGGGCCGGGGCTGGCTCCGGTGCCGTGCTGACACCTGCTGTCGGCGCTGCCGCGGGAGCCTCGCACGGCCGCTGCCGGGGTTCTCCTGCAAAGGGAACGGGAGGAGGCAAAGCCTCTGCGAAAGCCCGGGGCAGCCGAGCAGTGAGGGCTGTGCCGGCTGTGGAGACGCAGGACAGATCTTGCAGGTAGAGGTAACAATTTTCACAGACTCATGGATGGTTTGGGTTGAAAGGGACCTTAAAGATGATCTCGTTCCACCCCCCTGCCGTGGGCAGGGACACCTTCCACTATCCCAGGCTGCGCCAAGCCCCATCCAACCCGGCCTTGGACACTTCCAGGGATGGGGCAGCCACAGCTGCTCTGGGCAACCTATGCCAGGGGCATACCACCCTCACAGGGAAGGATTTTTTTCCTAATACCGAATCCAAACCTACTCTCTTTCAATCTGAACCCATTCCCCCTTTCACTACACGCACTTGTCCCTCTCTGCCTTTCCTGTAGGTTCCCTTCAGGCACTGGAAGGGGCAATTAGGTCACCCCTAAGCTTTCTCTCCTTCAGGCTGAACAATCCCAGTTCTCTCAGCCTTTCCTCACATTAGAGGTGCTCCATCCCTCTGATCAGCTTGGTGACCCTCTTTGCCACAAGTACGGCGGGCTTTCAGGGGTGAAGAACCGGCGGTGCTTGTGTCCCACTCTCAATACCCGCTCGCAAGGTGTCACAGCCCAGCTCCCGTCCCCCGCGGGTCTCTTCCCGGCAGGGAGCTCAGGGGAGTTTGTTAAGGAGTTCGAGTTACCGAGTGAGAGACAAAGCGCCCCTCACAGAGCCACCTCTGACAGGTATGCCCTTGCCATGTCGGGGCCGCCATGTTGGGGGGCCAGGC
>VZRZ01008460.1:4067631-4132801 GCA_013398175.1 Climacteris rufus | reverse complement strand
CACGGCGCGGCTGCCTCGGTGCCACACTCAAACCTGCCCCCCGGTTCGGGCGGGCCGTGACGCAGCACGCCGGAAGTGAGCGGGCGGCGGCGGGGCGGGGCCGCCTCCGGTGCCGCAGCAATACCCTTCCGGGTGGGGGTGGCCCTGGCGGGCGGGTCCCGCGGCCGAGCGGCGATGGCGGGAGCGCGGCGGTGAAGGAGCGCAGCGGGGCCGGGGCCGCGCCGGGCACTGACGGGGGGCTCGCTCCCCCCAGGACGGCGCGGGAGCAGCGGGGCCTCGCCCTTCTCCTGAGGCGGGCCGGGGCTATGCGAGGGCCGCGGTGCCGCCTGCCCTAGGCCCGGGCCCGGCGGGGAGCGGCGAGCGGGGCCCGATGCGGGAGTACAAGGTGGTGGTGCTGGGCAGCGGGGGGGTGGGGAAGTCCGCCCTGACGGTGCAGTTCGTCACCGGGACCTTCATCGAGAAGTACGACCCCACCATCGAGGACTTCTACCGCAAGGAGATCGAGGTGGACTCGTCCCCCTCGGTGCTGGAGATCCTGGACACGGCGGGCACCGAGCAGTTCGCCTCCATGCGCGACCTCTACATCAAGAACGGGCAGGGATTCATCCTCGTCTACAGCCTGGTCAACCAGCAGTCCTTCCAGGTAACCTCGCCCGGCGTCCCGTCCTCGGACGGAGCCGTCCCTGCCCCGGGGAAGGCGCTGGGCCGAGGAGGAAGTTTTAGGGGCAGCCACGTGTGCGTGGAAGCGCTTTATCTCCGAAGGGCCAAAAGTGTAAATGCCCAGCTTGAAAGCGCGTTTACCAGCCCTGCTTCCTGATGGAAAACTGCTTGCTTTGCAGGTACTTATCAGGGTGCCACCATTGTTAAGTCCCACGCAGTGCTGGAGAACAATGACCAGCTCCCACTTCCCCAACAGAAATCTCTTGGCAATCCCCTTTTGTGAAGAAATCACTCGATATTAAAATCGAGACTTCCCCTTCCAACCCCCTCTCCTTCCTAAAAGGCATGTTTCTGCAGTTGCTCTTGAAGAGAGTCTCATTGTTCTGCAGTTGTGACTTGTTAAGTGAGCTGCTGTTTTCCGCCCCCTCCCCCAAAATATATTCCTGTCCAGCATGAGCTCGATGCTCTCACAGCGTAGGTGGAGTACTGGAGAGGAGAACCAGATAATTTATGGATCTGGGTTTAATTTTTACTATTAAAACTTTGCAAAAAACGGAAATAGCCAGTAACTCGCCTAAGCTGCCTATAGAAACGGGGCTTTGTTTTTGGGCAGTAAGTGAGTTCAGCAGCACTGTGTGCCACGCAGGGCTTGGGCTGCTGAGCTGGGTGTGTTCCAGCTGCTTGGCAAGACCTTGCACACCCCCACTGTTTGCTTCTGCTGAAGGCTAAACCTTATCTTAGCAGAGGCCTCGAAACAGCCCTGTGCAAGCTGAAGACATGCTTATCTCTGGAAAACAACAGCAGCGGCATTGGGATGCTTCTGCTCTCATTTTCACTGATTTGTGGGTTCCAGTGAGTCTGCATTATTTGAGGAATGGATGTGCAGCAATCCAGCCTGTTAATATTTAATTATTCCCGTCTGTCTGTAGTGTGTTTGCTCTGAAGGCTGTAGGTGTAAACCACTCTGCAGTTCTTTACACAGTGGTAACTTCAAACGCTGGGATTGCTTTGTCTCAGAACTATGCAAGAATTTGTAGAACTTAGTAGTACTGATAGTAACTTAAAACACTCAGGGGGCAGAGGAGGCTGACTCAGACTTTCAAGTGTAAACTCCCCATGTCGGCTCAGACTTGAATAAATGCATCTCTAGGTAATAAAATCTCTTTACAACATCTAATTTGATTACTTACATGTGATTAAATGTGTTCACAATGAATTATTCTAAGCATTCCAGGAGTGAGAAGGCTTTATTTAAATTGCTGGCTTTCTCAAGCTGTAAACTAAGCACAAACTTCCTAAATGGTTGTGTAATGGCATGCTCCTGCTAGAGTTACAGGTCCTTAGACTTGAGACAACTTCTTTAGAAAGCTGAAACCAGCCTTCAGAGCAGTGATACCATGTCCTCCTCTGGCTGAACCGACTGTCTGAGAGCACAGCAGTCACTTTCTGTTTCTATATACACATAAATTCTATAAAGTGTGCATGCATTTGTATAAAAGAAAAAAAACTTTTATTAAAGATTGGTAATAATCTTCCTCTGAGTTCTAGATCCGTATGACTATAAGTTTAAGAAGACTTCTGATGTGTTTTTAATGCTCAGTTGCACGTGAGGGTTATGAAGATGTGTTTGTGTGGTGGTTCTGTAGCAATTCCATGTGATGCCTTGCATGTACTAACCAGCTGGATTGTTTGATCAGGACATCAAGCCCATGAGGGACCAGATTGTCCGGGTGAAGAGATACGAGAAGGTTCCTCTGATCCTGGTGGGGAATAAAGTGGATCTGGAGTCGGAGAGGGAGGTCTTATCTGCAGAAGGCAGAGCCCTGGCTCAGGAGTGGGGCTGTCCCTTCATGGAGACGTCAGCCAAGAGCAAAACAATGGTGGATGAACTGTTTGCTGAGATCGTCAGGCAAATGAACTATGCCTCCCTGCCTGAAAAACAAGATCAGTGTTGTACAACTTGCATCGTCCAGTGAGAGAAATTAAGAGAAACCTCAACCATGGCCATACAGAGCAGGTTGGTGGAACAGTCATAACTAACTGAGGTGCCCAAACATGGTGTTTAAGTAAGAGATAAAGGGACAGGGAGTGTGAAATGAAGCAGTCTAACCTGGAGGCAGCCCTCCTCCAAAAGAGATGAGAGCTTGTGCAAGTGATTATTTGGGTCAGATGGACTTCTTGTGTTACCTCAGTGGGGTTAGTCAGGGAATGCTGCATTTCCTTGCTGTAATTTTACAGTGACACAAAGTGAATGATCTCATCTGCACCTATTTTGACTGTCAGTGCTGTGTTTGACATTACGTTATTCTGAATAATGTTTTGTGATGTTGCAGTGGGTTTATTCTTTCAGCTGGTATCTGAATTATTTTCAAGTAATGGGCATTACCTTGGAGTTCAGTGGGATTATTGTGACAAAGTCTCCCAGTAGTTTTTCTGAGAAGACTTTGAGGTTGTTTAAAGGAAATAAAATTCTGTGTACAGAAGCTGACTGTACTTAGAGTACCCTTCTGCCTTATCAGTGGAATAAGTTTCTCTTGCAAGAGAACCACCCTGGGTGGTGAGAAGTGGCTCAAAGCCCACATGTGATAGTCAAGGGTGTGAACAAAGTGCTCCTCGTCTCAAGTCTCCCGAGCAGAGAACGCGGTGTGAAATGGCTTCCCAATGCACAACTCTCCCAGTGACTCATAAGAGGTGTGATGAGAGTGCAGTGTTCAGAGGGGCCTCTGTAAAGCTTCCCCCGTCTCAGTTGTTGCTTTGATTTTAACTTTTTTCCTCCAGGACAGCTGCCCTTGGCCCTTCACACGCGTGGGCTTTCTCAGCACCTTTCCCACCTGGCTGTGAACGGGGCTGTTCCTCCCCCCAGCAGCAGCAGCACCGTCACGCCCGTGAGGTGGTTCAGGACCCCCCCCACTCACTCAGTTTCCCTTGTAGCTGTTGCAGGTCTGGTTTCAGCATTGGAATCCATGTTACTGCAAAGGGCTCTCTGCACCACTGGTGTGCCCTGTGTGCAGCCAGCTGGGCCCTCAGAGCTCCAGTTGTCTGTTGGACCTGTCTTAGCAAACAACACCCGTGATCTCTGAGAGCAAGTGCAGGAATGAGGGAGGACTGAACACTCAGGGGAAGGAACTGCCCCTCTTGACAGCTGCACTGCTTGAGGCTCAGACTCCCACTGCCATGTTAGTAACTTGCTTAATTCAAAGGAGCTTTTTGTGTCTGAGTGACAAGAGGGAAAATAGGTTATTACTAGAAGCTTTGGACCATGTATCCTCTTTAATCTTGAGTGCAAGGTCAGAGAGTGAAGTCTCAAAGCTTGTCTTTGAGATTGTTATCAAGTGTTTTGTGAATATAAAATTTTAGGTGTTCATGGCTCTGGCAGTGTCATGCTACAGATAATACATGATGTTTTTATCTCCAGTTCTGTGAAATTAGGAGGGCTGCTGTCACTGTGTTAAGAGCTGTATGTAGGTTTGACATTTGCTTGCTGAAAGGTGAGCGAACTGCTTGTATTAGAGCAGAGAAAATTACAAATAAACTCTTTCCTTGTACACTAATCACACTTGCAGAGCCTGTAGGGTTCTAGGAAGGAACGAATCTAAAGAATTACTGTTTGGGTTTTTTTAAATGTAGTGCTGCAGGGGTAATATCCTGAATTTTGTACAGTAATGCAGCGTTGCAGCTATTTCTAAGGCAGCTTCACAAGCAAGATTGTGGGCTAGAAATATCATGTCAAAGGGTAGGGCAATCCCCTGGGTTACTAATGGTTCATCTTGTGCAGTTTACTGTCTTAGGCTCTGACAAAATTACGGCCTTTGATCCTTGAAATTCATAGTTCCAGAACTCATTGCTTCTAAGGAAGGCTTCTTTGTAACCTGTGTGCTTCTGAATTTAGCATTAAATAGCATATTTAATCTGTAAGGTGAAATTGAAGTAGGGGCAGGGCCACATATTATTCCTTTGACTCATAAGTTATGCCTGGATTTTTTTTGCTTCTGAAGAAACATCTGTATTCTTAGGACTTTGTGACCTCTTGAGACAGAGGATCCTAAGCTTTTGTCATCTAGATTTCCTCTCCCTCCTTCTGCCTGTCTTAGGCAGTCACCCCAAGGCTTTGGGAGCAAACTGCTTCCTTACTTCCAGGGATTGCTGTCTCTGCCCAGTGTAGCCTCATCACCTGTGCCAAACAAGTCTTTCCTTCCTGAGCCATTTCCTATTCAGTCCAGTTCTCACCAAGTCTGGAACTTTCATCACTAGTTGTGGCTCTTCACAGGCTTCATGCTCTGTGTATTTCATTTCAGCCTCACTCTTTTGGGGTGTTTTCCTCTTCCTGGCTCCCACTCTATCCTTATTCTTTGATTGAGTAGATGTAGGATCTCATTAACTTTATCATAAGCCTTTGCTGCCTGATAATTTCTATCTGATGTGCTGTGGTGTAGGAGAGGTGCTGATGGTGTGTTGTGATAGCTCTAATCAGCTTTGTAATCCTTCTGCTTATCTGTGATCCAGGAAGCAATTGCTGCTTGTCAAACTTCTGCTTTAGGAGTGACCCCTCCTAGGTAAATTGAAACAGAGGCAGTGGAACCAGCTGTCTGGAAACCTGTGTGTAGGAAGTGGGCTTGAGCTGTGTCCTGGGATAATCATCATCACCTCTGAGTTCTCTGTGTGTCCAGGAGGAGTGTTAGGTGTGTGTCAGTTCACAGAGCAGTACATGCAGCAGTTTGTGTCCCTCCAGTTCTGGTGCAGAAACCCACAGGAGGGGTGGGGGTGGATTTTTTGCTGGGCCTGGCTTTGCCTAAGGCTGTCCCAGTGTCAGTTGTAACCCACAGGTACCACTGAACCTCTTTTGGTACTGGTACCTCGGGCTGTCTGTCACCTGTGATGTGTAGGTTCTTTCATGACATTTTTGAGAGGCATTTGCTTAAACTTCTGTTCCAGTCAGCTGCTTTGGGTGAAATGAAGGATGGAACATAACTGCATAGTCAGGATAACCCATAGTTCCTTTTAAAAATGTGTGTTGTTCTCACATCCTGTTTCCCCCCTCCCCTTTCCTGTTTCTGCAGTGGTCTTCTGTCATTTTGTTCTTGCATTCAGAGATGGGAGATTTCCAGGAGCTGCTTTCTGTTCCTTTCTCCAATATTTCTCTTGGTTTTTCAGTGTGACACTGTTTTGTATTTTGAATCTTCTTTAAAATACAGTATCTCTTAGAGTGCTAGTGCGCTAAAGTCTTTCTGATACTCGTAGGATTGGTAACACCTTAATATTGGGATGAAAGATTGATGCTGATCAGTGATTTCTGTCCCCTCTGTTAATGTGTAACTGGTATTAGCAAGGCTGAAGGAAGAGTATTCCTCTCTAGGAATAAAAACTGCAAGTATACTCTCCTCTGGTCTGTGTGGCTGTGCAACACAGGCAAATTTGTCCTACTAGATGGTCTAACTTCCCCTTCTCTCCTGCCTGCTCACAGAAGAGACCAGAGAGTGCTATAAAGTCACAGGCAAGTGAAGCCAGATACAGTGCTAATTATAGTAACTAAACACAAGTTAAATAGAAAGATGACAGGTCTGAATTGGGAGGTCTCTAACCTGCAAATAAAAGGATGCTGAAGGGCATGTGGAGGAAAATACCATTACTTCATTTCTTTGTTCTTACTATCCCCAGCAAGTCTTTGCTGGCCACAGTATTGGATGCTTCAGGTGAAGTTTTTGGGTTGGATCTGACTCTGGTAGGATGAGGTGCTGCACTGTAATTGGTTTGCCTCTTCTGTGCTCTGAGCAAAGATAAACATCTATTGAGCAGGTCTAATCAATCCCCATTAGAAGCTAAATGTTGGTTTGCTGCTTTTGACAGTACAGGGACCCTCCCTGTCTAAAATTTGTGGACCAGCAACAGAGTGTGGGGTGGGAATGATCTCACCAGACCAGGAGAGAATTGCTGTTAGTTGGAAAACATACAAACAAGCAAGAAAAGCTTGGCTGTTTGCTCCTGTCAGTGCAGGAGTGCTACTTCTGAATGTTGGGGTGAGCAGTTTTTAGTCAAGAAGGGGAACCCTGGTTATGTCAGAGCACTCTGTCATGACAAACTGTTAGAACTGAGAGTGGATCAACAGCTGGAAAGAAATGCTGCAGTAGGAAACATGAGGTCCTGACTCCTATGGAGAAATTACTTCAAGAATTGAGAAGACTCCTCAAAATCCCTGCAAAGGCAAGGATCAAGGTGGAGTGAAGTACATGCATGTACAAGACAGGTTTCTACAGACTTTGAGCTTTGCCTGAGGCTTTTAGGATATCTCTGCAGGTAAATCCTGTGACCTACAAGCAAGTTTTATGAAATGCAAAGATGTTTTGATCACATTGGTAACATGTTTGTGTGTTTGATTGAGGATGGTGTACAGCTCTGTCCCTGCTGAGGCTGTCTGAATGCTAAGGGGCTTTTCTAGGAGTCATTTAGAGGATCTGATTGCTGAGAACTCAGATGTCAAAACTGAATGAGCTGTCTCCTCTTCCTGTTCCCTGAACTTGTGCTGAGTGCCTTTGCTCTACATTTCTGGGTGTTACACATACACTGGGTCTTGCATTGGTGTATCTGTACAGGAGAACTTGAATTTCCTGGCTCTTTCAGGTCTTTAGATGCAATTGAATATCCCACAGGGGCAGCTGTTATGAAGGGCATAGCAGTAAGTTGTTACCTGCTTGCCTCTTGTATTGCCAGAGAATTCAGGAATGCTGCTGTGTAAAGCTGTGCTTTGGAGCTCACTATGGAAAACTGGCTGCTCTGTGCAGTGGGAGAAGCTACATTCACTTTGGATGTGCATTGAATATGGCATTCATTAGTTTATTTTCTTCTAATTGCAGATAAAACTCAGAGGAAACTTGCACAGATGCTGCTTTGGAGAACTTTCAGCCCAGGTTGCAGAGCTGAGCCTTGGTAAACCTGTCTCTATTACAGCACATTGCCATACATCTAAGTGCATAAGGTTGGTGGCCTCCAGGATCCACACACCTTAATCAGAATGCTTAGCATGTTTACCATAAGTTTTAAAATCTGTTCTTTATCTATCAGTCCTTTTATAGCTTTCTAAGTTCATATAATGGCTAATATGCAAGAGTTCATTTTTAATATTTTAATTGATTTCTTTAATCAATTTCTGAACTTGTATTTATTAAATACTTAAACTCAGTATTACCTACTCAATGCCTTTTAAAAGAAGAGAGTTTTAATGGAGAATAAATTGAGCCTTAAACAAATGGTTACTTCTGTATATTACCTCGCATCAGTGCTTATTTCTCTTTGCAAGGTTTTCTCCTACGATGTAGTTGGTCATTCTTTGAGACTTTTTGTTTACGTGTGACAGTGTCATGAAAAGATACTGAAGGCACCTCTGTTGTATGGATGTAGTATCCCTTTTCTTGGCAAATGCAGCTGTGACAGTGTGTTTGTAACTGGTCCAGTTTGACAGTAGGGATTACTTGGAATGGGATATAAAGACTCCAGCTGACGTTTCTTGCAATCTTGGGTTCTAAATGGAAAATGACAATTGTAGCATTGAAAAACGGCAGCACACTTTTCCTTCTACTGAGTTTCTGAACTTGCTTGTTTACAAATAGCTACTCTATGCCTTTGGAAAGGGATAATGTATCCTTCAAAAGGGGCTCTATGCCTAGCCTGTCAGCTCAGCTTTGCCTGGCACAGTAAGAGACATCTAGTAGACCTCTGCACATGTAAATCTAATGCAAATAAGATCACTTTACATTTTATAGTTCCTAATATTTGTCTTTCTGAATAATATTTTAAAGCAATATTTGTTAAAGTTTTTCTTGCACTGTCACAAATTGCTTTTTAGTTTGGTTTTTTTTTTTCCCCAATAAACAATTTTAATATTAGAGACAAGTTGGTGTAACAAGGGGAAAAGCACCAGGTTTCAGTGATACTAACTGCAAGCGTGCTTTAAACAGCCATTGCCTTCCTTATTGTTTACCTGATCAACATTTTCTCTGAATACTTGAAAATTTTAACAATAACACAGGTATAAAGAGCAGAATGAAAATGTACAAAGAACAGACAAAATCTTTTTGTTCACTTTTATTAACGTGTTGCATACATGAGAGCTTTTTCTAGCAGTGGTTTAAAATGTGTAATTTTTTTTGCAGAAATTTAATAACTGCAGCTCACCTACTGCACCAAAGTTCTAGGTTTTTAGGAGCCCAGCTTTAGTCATTTGAACATGCTTCTAGAAATGTACATTCTTTCCCTGTAATAGCTAAATATCTATGAGAAAAGCTCCAGTAAAAGCAGTGATGGATATATGAGGTTAAGCAGTTGAAAACTCACGAATTGTATTGTGGATGATGGCATTTGAAACAATAAAAGATCACCGGTACAGTATCTCCATATTAATGTGTTTTATTGGTAGTAATGCAGGCTGACTTTACAATATTAGCAGACATAAAGATTCTGTGTCTACATTCAGTGTTGAATTTGAATCCTGAAAAGAAGAGGACACCAGGATTTCTGCCTGGTTGTTGAAACACCTGACTTTTTTCTGTGGGGTTACTTGAAGTTTTTTTTTTCCTGTTTGTACAAACTTTATAAACAGGCTGAGGCTAATACTTAGGTTTGCACTTTAATATCAGAATTAAACCAAACCTTGTATTCAAAGTAGATTTTTTTTAAGTGATGGTTGTTGATCTTTTTTGTAGGTTGTAAGGAAGTAATAGGATATGAAAGTAATTCATAAAGATCCTAGTTTTCCTTTGTCTAAGGAGGAAAAAGTTGGTTGGTATTGATCAGTGGTTCATTTCTATGGGTAGTTTTCAAACCAGTGTTCATTTTCATGACCTCAGCAAAAAAAAACGAAAAAAAGAAAAAAAAAAACTTGAACTTGAACTAGCTTAGAGTGACAGGACTGGGAAAACGAGAGATGGTTTCTTCAGCACACTTTGGGGGGAAAAAGGGACCAAAAGTTTATTTAGGCTTCCTCAATAGTTTGCATGTGAAGTTGCTTATTAGAGTAAGAGGCTAATAATAAATGCAATATGTATTGTCTTTACTATGGCATCTGTTTAGGAGTTGTTCAAATCACTGCAGTAGGGCTCTACAAATAAAAATGTAACCTAACATCTTGTATCTAATGTACTGTATCTTTATCAGTGATAGGTGAAATCTGGAATAACAAGTGCAAAAATGGAACAATTACCTATAATGCTTTGTAAAAAGTTTTTTCCAGTAGAATTCATTCTTGTCATTTTGTAAGACAACCCTACAGTCCACCTGTTTGTAACTTTTTTAATAAAATAGATACCTGTATTACCAAACTGGGGTGAGTAGTCTGTGTTCAGTTTCTTCTGGAGTGGGCTGAACTGACAAGCTGCTGCAGCTTTTTGTTTTGTGGGTTGTTTTTGGAGGTCCTGGTGATTGTAAATGCACAGATGTAAAACCACATTTGAATTGTCTTGAGTGAGTCCTGGTGTGGGGGAGCAGGGTGTGCAGCTGTGCCCCAGCCGGGTGTAAAACTCAGTTTCGGGTGCTCTGAGCTGAGAGGAGGAGCAGCAGGGGCTGTGCATCATCTTCCTGTGCAAGGCAGGGCTCCCTGGGCTGGGGGGCCTGTTCAGAGCAGCCTCCTCACAGGCCAGGGTGAGGGAGCTTTGTTCCTAAGAAGTCTCTGTGTTGTGTGAGTCTTTAACATTCCTGTTTTCCAGCCAGGCTTTTATGTGTGTGAAGACGGCCGGGAGTCCTGACATCACCTTGCAGTGTCTGTAGCTGCTCTCCAGCCAGAGCTGACATCTTTCTCCCACCCTGGCAGAGTGAGTGCTCCTGGAGCTCTGCCACAGGAGAGGCACAAGATTTTTCCAGAATACCAAAGTGCCCAAAGCTATTTGATAACAATTATCTTAAATGCTCAGTAAAAGCCCTCAATTTGCCAAGTCAGTGATTGTCATCTGGGCCCTGTAACAAAAAGTGCATCTTCCTCAGAACTTACAGTCTTGGCACTGACCTTTAGTGCTGCCTTTGTAACTGAAGCTGTGCATTAATGTAAGATGTGATTTCAAGTTGAGAAAAACTTGATGCCTCGGTACCTTCAGTCCTCAGTGTTGTGTCAACAGGCAAAACCACGTAGCCTGCTCACCACCCCTCCTCCAGCTGAAACAGCCTTAGCCTTATCTTGTAGGTAGGTTTCTGTGCTTTCTTCTTCCTGCTCACACTTCCTTTGCTGAAATGGAGAAGTAGTTTCTGTCTTGAGAGAAAAATAAGAGAAGAGCAGAGTGCTTTTCTGAGTGATTTTGGGTGAAATGTCTGCTTCCCTAACTGAGCTGAGAGGTGGGGTTGGAGCATGCCCCGTTCTCATTAGTGTCACTGAGAGTGGGAGCTTGCACTTTAGGACCGGTCTAGTTCAAGATGTAACTAGTGGGTTCATCACTGTCTGAGTCTGATTCCTCATGTGGTTTAAAATAAGTCATAATTCAGCAATAATACTCCCAATTCCTTACAGCACTTCATGTGACTAAGGAAGCTGCTTCCTGTTCCCACTTGGAGGTTGGGAAGTTATGCAAGGGTTGAACCCCTGTGACTTACACCACTGCTTTGCTTCCAGGTGCCAGTATGATACAGGCTGGGTTGGGGATTTTAAGGAAGCACGTAAGATTCATACATAAGGCTATTAACTTTCAAAAGTCTTGGTGCTGAGAGTGAACTCACTTCTGGACAGGCTTGTGTAGCATCCTGTGTAAAATAGGTGTGACGATGTCATGTTGCTCTGTCTGGTTTAGGGGCTGTTTACATTGTGTTTCATGGCAGCTTTTTCTTTGATGTCCCAGTTCCTGCTATCCAAGTGCCCTGCAGAAATCTCCCAGTGCAGCCAGAGGACAGGAACGTCCCCCCAGAGCCGCGGGAGAGCAGGAGGCAACTGCAGCACAGGCGAGAAGCGGCTCCCCGCCCCGCTGCCCCCCGGCACGGGTGACACGTAAGTGTGTCACTGCCGAGGGCAGGGCAGGGCTGGGTGCAGCCGCCAGCCACACAAACCCCACGGCGGCGACACAGCCCCTGCGAGGGAGGAGGGAGAACCGCCGGCCACACCCCGTGTGCAGCCGCACAGCTGCCCCGGGAGGCCGGGCTGTGATCGCGCTGTGGAACCAGGGGAGGTCTCGGTCTCCCAGAAGACGAGCTGCGGGCTCCGGGCCGCACGCCGGGCTGTGTGAGCTCTGTGCTGCCGAGGCTCGGGGGCGCCGGGCCGGCCCGCTCGCCGCTCGCTGCCTGCAGGAAGCGCCAGCGGCCCCGGAGCTGCGGGCAGGCTCTGTCGGGAGGTGGCCCCGCATTCTGCACTCTGAAAGTGAAATAACGCGGCTTTCGGGTTTTTTACATAGCCGCTTTTATCTCTGCCCGGCCAGTACAGCTGCGAGGAGCGGAGAAGGACAGTGAGCTGTGAATCACACAGCGCTCGGTGCAGAGGAGGTGTCCCAGCAGGAGTTTGTCGGTGCTGCTGAGGGCAGCATTGAGCTTGGCTGGCAGTGGCTGTGCTGATGGCAGGATTGCAGGGGATGAAACTCGTTCTCTGTGGAAACAGCGTCTTTAGTACCGAATCAACTCACTTCCCTCTGCTGCTCAGCTTCAAAGCTGAGGTTCTCTTCAAGTCCCCCAAAAGGTCTGGAGCAATAACTGCACCATAACTGATGGGCAAGAGTCTCTCATGTTGCAGAAACCTGTAAAATATTCACTCAGAGGGGCGGCTTTCCTGTGTGTTTGGTTTGTGGTGTGTCTGTGCTCCTGTGGGTGTTCTGCTGGTTCATTCTGAGTGCTCTGACAGCTTTCTAGCAGTGCCTTACTTCCTCCTAATCGTATTTCCAGTGATTAGGTTTGCGTGGGATTTGAGACTCGGTGACACTGCCAGTTACTGGGTGACCTCAGTTGTTCTTGCCTGGGAAGAAAACGGGTAACTGTAGCACTTCCCTCCCCAGGGCATGTGTGGAAGGGCGTGTTAGAGATGGAGAGCTGCTTGGACTTCATTGGAATCAGATGCACCAGCATTGTAGAGTAATTTGGAAATTGGACTTCTTGTATGCATATAAGTGGACTAAAATAACAAAGTTGAAAAGGTCTCAGACTTCTGAAAAGCATTAGTATTTCATACATTTGTGAGACTACAATATAACAGTGTAAGTGGTTCAGTCTTAAGACTTGTACTAAAAGGTATAGTTGATTTATGGCTGCAGCTCAGTAAACCAAACAATCATCTTTCTGGAAAATTTCTGTCTCTTCCAGTTACTTCTGTTTCTTTTTTCCTGCTGCTAGGCTGACTAGTTCATACAGTTTTATGTCCTTAGAAGATCTACCTTGACATTGGGTTTAAATTACCTGGTCAGCCCAGGAAGAGAAAATATACTTGCTGTTTGTGACATTCCTTAGGGGCTGCTTGTCTTTTTGGGAACTGGCAGATAGGATGATCAGTTATCAGCTTGGGATTTGTCCTGCTGCTGGGATAGATCTTAGACCCTTTTCCTTAAAAGCAAATTAAGAATGATCTTGAAATCAGCAACAGTGGCTGCTGTGGGAAAACAAGAAGAAATTAACTGAATTTTCAGCAAAGCTGAGTTGCTTTGGAAAAGAGAGAAAGCTGCTCATGGAGCACAGCTGAAGTGCTGGAGCAAGCTGCAGCTGTGTGGAGTGGTGGAGAATTTGCAAAGGTGATATTTGATAACCACTGCTGGAGAAGGAGAGTGTGAGGCTTGTGCAGCTCCTGCCTCCCTGTGTTGGGCTGGCACATGGCATCTCTGAAGTCCCTTGTCTCAGTGACCACAGTCACATCACTGATCCTGTCATTTTTTTCCATTCGTTGTTCCAGGAATTAGCACAGCCTTGCCAAGAGTTCTGTGTCTAATCTCAGTAATGCAGATATTTTAATAGGTTAGAAGAAAGATTTTAGCTGCAGGGCCTGCCCAGTGTCAGGCTGTGGCTAGGAGTGCTTGGGTGTCCAGCTGTGTTCCTTTTAGCTGTCTGTCCTGTTAAGATCAGCACAGGATCTCAGGCCATGCACGTGGTCCCATCTTGGGGCCCAACTTAATAATCTAGAAAGGTTTTGTGAATGTACCCCTGGGACAGTCACAATGTAGGAATGTTGGAATGTTTCCTGTTGTTTGAAATATGTCTGTCTCGTAGCTGCCACCACCTGCCAGAGGTGCCCTGGGAGAGAAGCCATGAAGAGGGCATCACCTTTGATCACTACAAAAGTACCAAGCTCCCAGCTTCAGGTGGATGCTGCTCTGTTGTCCTCCACTGCCTGCTGTGAGGAGTGGCTTTGACACATCTTTCCCTCTGCTGTGAGCTCTATACCTGGAATTTGGCACACCTTGGTAGGACTGAAGTGTGGTAAGGGTCTTTTGAGGAAGAACAAAAAGAAAGAAAGGAATGGGGGAAGAGAGGCTACCTGGGAGGGAAATGTTAATAAAACTCAGGATCGAGATCCACAGGGTAGGATGGATCTGATCCATTGGCCTGGAGGTACCTGGAGAACATTTGTCTAGATGTGATCAAGGCTTACTCACCCAGAGTTAGTTGTCTTGGGCCAAGAGGAAAACCACATCTGTCATGAAAGTAAGCAACATAGTTCCTAAGATCTTCATCCCTTCCACTAGGATTCAGCCTCTTCATCTGACCTTACAGGCTCGATTTAGCAGCTTCCTCAGATGAAACCATTGGCCATAGGATTCTTCCTGATGCTCAGCAAAGATTTTCACCATCCTGGCCCTTAATTCCCCTCTGAAGAACTGCAGTTGCTTTTTCTTCTGATCCTGTAACACTCTGTTGCCAGAGAGATGAGCAGGACACTGTCCACCTGTCACTCAGATTTCTGTGGTGCTGTACATGGGCTCCAGGATTTCTCCCCTGGGGCACAACCTAGGACAAATCTGCATGTGGGTCATGGGGAGCCTCAGGGAGGGGATTGATGGGTTTGTCCTCCTGACAGCACTTCAGGGCAAGGAGCCTGGGCATCCAGAGACCTCGTTGCTGGACTACAGGAGTACAGGTGAGCTTACCAGACTTTAACTTGTTGATGTGGGTGTGTGTGAGAGAACAACACACATGAAATAATAAAGGGCAGCAGGTACCAGCCCTGTGCTGTGCACTGCTGCAAAAGGTAGTGAGGTGAATATCCCCAGCTGGAAATCACTGAGTGCTGTGAGATGCCCAAGTCCTTGGAGGCATCAGCACTCCTTTGATTCAATACATTTATGAGGCTTTCTGTATAAATTGCTTTCTTGTGTCTTCAAAGTGACCCGTTTGAATTAAACATCACAGAGTGCTTTTTATATAGCTGTGCCAACAGCAGAGTGCAACTGGGATATTAAAAATGAGATAAAGTGGTCTGAATTTCACCAGAGTCAGATTGGTATTTGGTTTCTTGTAGAGTATGTCATTTGCATTTTCTTACAGCAAGCTGCTTTCTGCAGTGCCTGGTCAGAATTTTTACACAGCATGTAAAATCTGAAAAAGGAGGAGAAGTCAACAGTGCCCATGGATGCACGCTGGCATGTGTGATTGCAGGACTGAGTTGCTCATCCTTGCACACAGAATCCTCTCCTGTGTTTGTTGTGGGACACCACCAACACCACGAGAGGGAGCGTGGAGGCAGCAAGTGGCTCATCCTGGGATGGTCCGGCAGGAGCAGGGCCGTGCTCCAGCCCTGGGAGTCAAACACGGTGCAGAACAGGTTGAAAACAGAAATGGAAATAAATTTGTATTTCAGGGTTTTGATAGCATAGTGTGAGTTTATTTTAATAGGTCTTCAAAGAAAGTTTTGAACTTAGGGTTAATTCATCTCAGTTGTCTGGAATTACAATTATGCTTGGAGTCTTTAGTACATAATCAAGGTAATTTGGAATGGGATTTCCCAAATTCTGTTATTGTAAGTAGGTAAAAAGAGCCACTTAGCTGCTGAAGCTGAAATAAAAATATAATCACGAGAATAATACTTGATATCATTCTATGATTCCTTGAGCATGAGATTATGCACTGATCTTGCCTTGTGTAGGACTGAGGCAAACTGGAGAGGAAAAAGCTGCTCCATAATGTCACCTTGTGGTATCAAAATGCTGGTCAAAGAAGTCTTAATCTGCAGTTGGAAGCTTATGGTCAAACCCCACCTAAACACAAAATAAAAAATGCAATTATTTCCATTTTCCCAGCGATTACTTATGAGTAATGAGTTTCAGCACAGTGATGTCAGATTATTTAGCTGACAGTTGGCAAGCAAAATTTGATGAAAATGCAAATGTATCATTGTTTATTATATTCAATAAATAGAACAGTTTTGGGGCAGAAGTTTTTAGAAGGGCAGGACATGGCAAGTCAGCTCTAGCTATTGAGATATGTGCAAGATATAATATGATTTGTGAAGTAAATGTAAAACAATGATCATTGTTAAAGGTTTAAAGGCAGGACCATGTGCTTGGGCTGTCCCTAACAGGCATGTCTAAATCAACTCTGGCTTTTCCAGTCTGCTCCAGTATTTCTCCTGCTCCACAGTTTAAGGGTCTTTTCTAGAACCTCAAATCTTCCCTACGGTTTCCAGCAAACTCTTAATTTTCTCTACTGGGAATGCAGCTGATCTGTCCTCCTGGAGGGGCTCTGCATCAATCAGGTGATTGTTTTTCCTTCTTTCTTCTCTTTTTAAGCTAAACAAATTCAGTTTTTTCAGGCTTGGTTTTTTGAAAAGACTTTTTTTGAGGCATGTTTTATAAAAACTTCCAAGCAACTTTGCGTAAGCTGGGACCCCAGCTGAGAGTGAAGCCTTTCCTCCTGGTGTGGCAGCAGGAGTGTGGTAGGTACCCTCTTTGGGAAAGAAATGTCCCTGTTTGCAGTGTTGGTGCCATGCCTCGGATTCATTAACCAGCTGGTGTGTGCTGTGCTGTGCCTGGAGCTGTTCAGAAGGACTTTGGCCGTGCCAGAGCCTGTTCCAGTGATGCAGGCAAGAGCTGTGCTGCTCCCTGGCCCTGCAGCTGGGGCAGTTATGGCTGCGTGAGGAGGGAATGTGGGTGTTCTCCCAGCAGCTCTGGCTGAGGAAGAGGAGCTGAAATGTGAGTGTATGAAAGGTCACAGCAGACCAAAGTCCACCTGGGTGAGTCCTGTCTCTGGCATTTCGAGTGTGCACTTCTGTCTGCTCAGCAAGGAGCTGGGTGTGGGTTCTTGCTTCTCAGACTGTGGTGTTTAAGATCCTTTGGCAGATCTTTGTTCAATGACTTTATCTATCCATCTTCATTTCCTTCCCTCTAAACCCCATTTGAAGATAAACACGACAAAGCCCAAGGGACAGCAGTGCACAGGGCTGCAGTGATGCAGGGAGAGCCTGTTACATCCCTTCTCTGCCAGAGTTTGTTCTCTCAGAGCCTGCTCCTCTCTCGGGCGGGGCTCTGGGAGGGACTGGGAAGGTTTGGGGCATTTCCTTGCCCATTCCCAGGGCCCCAGCCAAGTCCCTTGGGAGGACAGTGGCCGACCTTGCTCGCTGCCCGGTGACAATGGCTCACCATTTGGTGAGGCTCCACAGGGTGTAAGCACAGTGCTCAGCTCTCTGTCATGTCCTGCAGGCTGCCCTCACTCTGGCACCCATGGGGAACAAAGGAGAGAACCCTAAACATCAGTGTGAATATTCTCTTTGGAAAAAGGGGCAACAGGGTTTGGAAGGAAGGAGACTTCTTGTTTCTTGCTCTGCTCAGTCCATTCCCATCAGCGAGCTCCAGGGTATTTGAGAGGCTGAAGGAGACCCTGAGCCAATGCATCCACCCTAATATGGGGTCGGATGCACTCAGTGGAATGAAGTCCTTCCTGGGAGAGCTGGTGCAATGCATGATGGTGGTAGCAAGGTCCAGTGTATTTAAAATCAAGGCTGAGCCGACTGAGCAAGCAGCTCTGAAGCAGAACTCACTCCAACATGCTGCTGCTCTGACCCCTCTGTGCTTTGGTGCTGCTGCTCAGGGTCCCCTCCCCACCTGCCACTGTGTCTGTGTCTGCCCTTTGCTGGTTCTGTGCTTTCCCACACCGTTTTCCCATTACTCCCTGCCCCTGCAGATAAGGAGGGAATACATACCGGGCTGGACTTCAGCATTGACTCAGGCCAGGAGCCAGCATTGCTCCTGGTGTTCCCCATGTGTGCTGCTCCAGCTGACCCCAAAGTCACCCCCAGAAGAAGAGATAGGTGGGAATAAAACTGGTGTCTCATCTGCTCAGACAGCAACAATCTCCATGTCCCAAGGAAACCTTGCTTGTCCCACATCTCTTCTTGCTGCCCTTTAGTTCTTCTTGCTGTCCTATGCCAAAATGTCCTTTTGGTTTACCTCGTTTGATCCTGTTTGGTCCTGCTGACTCCACGCTCTCTCCATGGATGGCTCTATAGTGTGGCTGGAGGTTCTGTTTGACCGACACTGTCTTCTTTCATGGCAAGGTAGTGAGATAAACCCTTTTCTTCCACCCACAGGCTGTCTGGCCAGTGCCCAGCTTCTAATAGCATCCACAGAGCCCAGGGTCAGTGCCCCTGGCATGCCAGGAAAGCATGTAGCAGAGAGACTTGGCTTCTTCTGGGCTTTGGGGGCTCCTCTATTGCACCCCCATACATCTTCCTGCCAGTCCAGTCCCCTCTGTGCTCCCAGTGCTGCTGTGGTGGAGCCGTGCCTGAGACGGGTGAGCCACACACAGGAGAGAGCCGCTCCTCTCCTTGGTGCCTGTCAGTATCTGACAGCACAAACACTGTGAAGTGCAGAGGGAAAGTGCACTCAGCCCTCCTGGATGGTTTGTACGTGATGCTGCCCTTCTCCTCTTACACAAAGAGCTCAGGCCCCGGGGCCACGGGCAGTGCTGGAAATTTGGTTCTTGACACAGTGCTGTGAAATTTGCCCCCCTTGACGTGGGGCACAGCCATCCCCTCCCAGTGCTGGAGGATGATGGGCTCAGCTGCTTTGTGGAGCAGCTTCACGTGGCAAAGCAGGTTGGCTATGAGTTTTAGGCTGCTTTTTTGTCCTGGTTAGCAGAAGACTAATACATTTTTCTGTAGCTAAAAAGCTCTCTGATTTTCCTCTTTGAACCCCAGATTGACAAGCTATTTTGTATGCCCTGACAGCCTCTGTCCTGACATCCCCAGGAATATTTGGGAAGTGTAATAGAGGCCATGGTAAATGGCCTGGAGTGACTCACAGCAAAGGTTTCAGTAGAAACAGGCAAGGGAGCAACAAGCAAAATCTCCACAGCAGGAACTATGGTTTCTTTGGTTTGCTGAGATGTGTTTCTATCGCTCTGGGTCCCACAGAATCGTGTGTGGTTGTGACTTTTTCTAGCAGCAGCAATAACCATCCCCTTTGACAATCCAGCAGCTGCCTTTGGCACTGCTGAGTGCATTTATTACTGCGAGTGTGGGCTCCTGCCCAAAGGCTGCCTTCACCCAGGAGCTCAGTGAGGGACTCTGTGGTGTGTGAGAGGAGCAGGAGATCCCACAGCTCATTGTGGCCCTGCAGCAGCTGGGGCAGAGCAGCAGCACGAGTGTCCCCACGCCAGGGGAGGCTGAGCCCGGGGTCTGAGCGGGGCAGTCGGCTCTGGCACTCAGAGGATGAGCTGCTGAGTGGGGACCTGGCCTTTTCAGGTGTGAAATGGGAGCCAGGTTGTCTCAAAGGCTTGTGAGACTTCACTAAGCTGCACAACCAGGGTGTGAGCTGGGAATTAAGAGAAGATTCTCCTCTGCCTCTCCAGGAAGGACTCGCAATTGGTTTTGAGTCCAGTTTGAAGCATTCCCCAGTCTCTGGCCAAGCACATCATCCCATCCACACACTGCTCAGTGGACAGGATGTGATCTGCCCACCCCACAGATTCAGCACAGCTGCCAGCCAGCTGCTCTCCCAGTGCACCTGAAAGAAAAGGTGACACTTGCTGCTGGGTGACTTTGGCAGGAGAGATGCTCAGCTCTTCTCCCCTGAGCCCGGGGTACCAAGTGTGGGCTTGCTTTGTCTTCATATTACTCACCACCAGCTGTAAGAGCTCAGTGTTTATCTCAGCCCCATTACTGCCAATCTTTCCCCTATTAATACACCCATAATTCACAGGCAGAAAACATCGTTTATTGCAGTGCTGATATTTAAACCAGGGGAGGTATCAGTTTGTTGGGTTTTTTTTAGATTTGTTTTTAGGCAGTCAGATCCTTTGCTCCAGCCTCTGCTCCACATCAGTGACTGCAGCCTTCTCCATCCAGCTGAGAGGGAAATTATGTGTGCAAGAGGAGTCAGGGCTCCCTTCCCGGCTCCCGGCTCACACCGCTAGGACTGCTGTGCCTGCCACACACCCAGCTGCCTGCTCGAGGATGCTGCACCTCAAAGTCCAGTTCCTGGATGACTCCCAGAAGATCTTTGTAGTTGATGTAAGTGGGTATCATATTCTTACTGCTTTTTTGGTGTTAATTATTAAGTAATTGCTGGTCTGAAGGATTGCATGGTCTCTGGTAGCTTCTGGTTTTCAGCTATTAAAAAAAACCAAACCAGCAAACAAACAAGAAAACCAACCTGAAATTCAAAATGAGATGTTATAGTACTAATGGGGAAGTGGTTTTCAGCATCAACACACTCCTGCTCTCTCCTGCTATTGGCATTATTTATAAAGAAGGAATGTCTAGTACTTGTCTGGTGTCGTCTTTAGCAAATCAGTTAATATGAAGTGATGGTTTTGACAAGTGTCAAGTTCTTCTCTCATTTGTCTGGCTGCCAGTATAAACATTCAACAAGGAAGTAAAGTCTGGGAACAGAATAAAAATAGCATATTTGTCCCTGGTGAGAAACATCTGCACACATCTCTTCCTGGGCATTAAGCTGAAAAAGTAAACTGTGTGGTTTTGTGAATAGCTGAGGAAAAAAACCTCACTGTATCTTATTTTCTGCATGGCAGTGTCCCACAACTCATTGTGATTAATAATTCACATTTAACAAATGCTAGCTCTGGAATAGGTTTAAAGTGTTAATATCTGTGGTGTTAGATTTATACATATGTGTATAGACAACTGAAAGCAGATGTATCTTGATTGTGTGTTAGAAGCATCTTTTTACATGTGTGATTGCACATTTACTGTTGGTTAATCATAGTAGCTAATTGAATTAGCTAATTCAAGTAGATTTGTTCTAGTACTTACCTGCATCTCCTGTGGGACCAGAGTGTTTAATATAAATTCTTTTGTTCAAGTTCTGTTGCATTTCCTAGGCTGTCCTGTTCTGTGGGTTATAGCACAGCCTGATAACTGCTCTCTCATTTCTTTGTGATACATATTTTGCACAAAAGGGGATTGCAAAGCAACTCCATCACTTGACATAGTATGGAAATTGTTTGATTTAGTTTAATTAATGTATTTAAGATCAAGAGTCAGCTTAAAAAGGAGACTAGTCATTTTGAAATACCTTTTCTTTCACACCCCCCCCATTGATTGGATCAAGTCACAGTGAGACAATTTAAAAGATGCTGCTGCAATGTCGCTGCATTTTTTTTCCATCTCTGTTTTCTTATTTGCTCAAAACACAGCACTATAGCTCTGCACGACATGTTATTGCAGCAAATAGCTTCCATTAGAGGAACTCCTGGTCATTTCCTCTTTTAGCATGGAATGGTATTGGAAACCCCTTTTAGGCATTTCATGCATTTGCTGCCGTGTGGGTACAATAAATGAGTAGCTGAATTAGTGACTTCTCCAGTATAAAAGGACTGCTTTGGGCTAAGTTTTGAGCAGATATTTTAAGCAACTCTTCCTAAACCCCTCCTGACTTTGTAAAGCTCTTTCAAATGTGGAGTACTTCAGTATAATGGGAGGGAAAAGGACAAAAGAGAGAAAACACAGCGGGCCTGATTCCTCCTCCACCTCCCACTCGGTGGAAACATCTCTACCTGCCTCACGTGGCTATCTCAGCTGCTGGCATGTGCAGCAGGGTCTCATTTCCAGGTTGCTTTCCATGAGAACAAGTTTCTCTCCTGGTGCTGGATGCTGACCCAGGAAGGCTCCTGCCTCCATCCCCATCCCTGGGGCTGCTGAGTTCCCAGGATTTCCTTCAGCTGAGTGCTAGAGGTGGTTTCCAGGATGGCAGTTCTGAGCCCCCAGGGCAGGGGAAAGAAGGGGCCTGGCACCTCCCTGAATGTCCCCTGCTGTGTCCTCCCTGCAGAACACCCCATGGCCAAGCCCTGGAGCAGGTGGGATCTTGCTGGGCTGCTGCCAGCCCTGCCAGTGAGCCCTGTGCCTCACACTGGGAGGGCATTGGGGTCCCCTGCACCAGTGCCTGGGTGCCAGGACAGTCACAGGTCAGCCTTTAATGGTTTTTTGCACTGAGAAGATATATTGCAAAGCTGCCTCCCTGCTCCCTCCCATCCCGGATACCTGGAGCTGTGAGCTGGCGTGTGCTCTCACTGATAAGTCACTCTTCTCTCTGCAAAGGGTTTAAACAAAGCAGTCTCTGGAGCCCTTGCTCTGCAGCACAGAAAGGACAGACCACTTTGCAGCCTGGACAGATAAACCTTGGGCATCTCTGCTGGTGGAATTTGCTACAGGGCAAATTTCAGCGGGAGGGGAAAAAAAAGGCAAACCAAACAAGGCCAGAAAAGCTAGTTGCTGAGGCTGAGTGAAGGACAAAGTCTCCCGTGGTCACATGTCTCTTGTAAAGGTGGGAATTCATTGATGGGAGGTATGCAGGGCTGGTGGCACAGGAGTGAAAGCACAGGGAGCATCAGGGCTGGTGGCTTTTAGTGGGTGGCACAGTGTGCCAGCTGCAGCATGCCTGACAGGAGAGGCATCTCCCAAGGTGATGGGAAAAGATCACACCAGATCTCACAAGCTGTTGCTCACCCCCTAAACCACAGACCTGGGTGCAGCAGCCCGTGCTACAGGGAATATTGCAGAAATGGGCTTTGCCATCGGACTGCAAGTGCTGCCAGAGTCCCTTTGGGGGTGGGGGAGTGTGTGTGTCCCATGTGTTGTATAGGTTGCTGTCTGCCTCTGCAGGTGCCTCTGGCTTTCTGATCCTGCTCACAGTCCATGCTGCTTTCACCAAGGAGGGGCAAGTGCAGTCTCTCCTTTTCACCTTCTTCTACTCTGAAGTTTCTGCCTGTAGGTGCTCACCTGGCCCTGCAATGTTCTCAGAGGCACATTTAGGGTTGGACATGGGGCAAACAGCCCCACATGTCACGCTTCTGCCTTGCACTGTGCTTCTCCAGCACAACACCCACTTCTCTCATCTGGTGCTGTGCAGAGCTGATGCTGCTGAGCGCGACTGTACCCCAGTGCTTGCAGCAGCACTGGCCTCAGCACCCCAAAATCCAGGACAGGACACCTGCAAGCAACACTCTGTGAGAAAAGGCTCTGCTTCTAAAGCAGCCCCTGCAGCAGCAGGGCTGTGTCTCCCAGCAAGCAGGTTTTCCTGGGTTTGGGGCTGCTCCTTTCCCGTGGTGCCTGCCCTGGGCAGTGCTGGGCTTGCAGCACAGTGGGTCGCTCCCAGCAGACATGTGGTAGGTAATAAACCAGTCAGAAATGCTTGTCTTTCCTGGCTGCCTGACAAAGGCCAAGGCCTTTCATGCTAGAAAATTCTAGCTTGGAAATAAACATTGATAATTGTTTTAATTACCCTTGTGATCCAGTAATTTTGAGGAGAACCAGGAGTGCTGCAGAGCAAATGCTGTTATTACGCTATCACTTTTCTGCAGCCTTTCAGCACAGAGCCAGCAATTTCATCCCAGGAGAAGCCCTGAAAGGTGGTTATTAGTGTGCATCACCACCAGCAGCCGGGTCCCTCCCGTCCCTGCTGGGAGCAGCCACTGCCACAGGGAGCTGCAGCCTGTCTTCCCCTCCATCACCCCACATGCCGTAATTTAGCAGCTGTCTAACCCGGCCTCTCTGCTCCAGCTTGCTTTTGCAATAACCCACACTTCTTTGTGGCCTGCTTTTCACAAACTGATGAAGGAGTATCAGGTTTTTGGTTGGAGTGGGTCACTGCCAGTTTAATTTCTGGTGCTTTCTGGAGCATTTTCTGAAGTTGGGGGCCTCCTGGCTTGTTCTCCAGCTGTATCCCAGAGCTCGGCAACAAGGCAGGAAAAACACCCTCCAAGTGTTTCTGTTTACTGGGAATAACTACAGCCTGGCCTCCCTTATCAGCACACAGTGCCACTTAATCCATATTGCTAAAGCTCACGGATGACCCGGAGCCCACGGCACAGGATCTGTGGTCCTGTGCTGTTCATTACCATGAACCATAACAGCAGCTCCTCCCTGCCTGGCGGGGCACACGGACTCACCGCACAGGTTTGACTCTGCTCCCGTTGGCTCTTCACTGAGCACGTTTGCCATGGCTGTCCCTGGCTCAGGCAGGTGCTCATGCCAGGGATCACTCACTGCTTTGCCAGGGACAGAGCTGCCCAGACAGTGATGGTTGCAAAAGGTGAGTCAAAAGCAAGATTTCTTTCCTCTTACTTTCCTTTCTGGTTTACGTTCCTTAATAAAGGAGAGAAGTGATGGGAAGGAATCTGATTTCCAAATGCAGGGAATACAACATGCAGTTGTCCTGTCCTACATGCTGAAGCATTTATTTAGTAAGATTTTTCTGCTGCACGGTCAGGAAGGGGGTGAAGGCAGGGAGCTGAAACTTCTCCCCATCTCACTGAAATCCCATCACGGCTGCTGTCAGCATTGCCTAACTTGCTGCTGCCGTGCTGTGTTTGTTTGCTAGCAAAAATCCTGTGGAAAAGGACTGTTCAACCTCACCTGCAGCCACCTCAACCTTGCAGAGAAGGAGTACTTTGGGCTGGAGTTTCGCAGCCAGGCTGGGAACCAGGTGAGTGCAGCTGACAGCACAGGGCCTTGGAGCTGCCATCAACTGCATGGTCGGGGGACTGTTAGCACCTCCCTGAAATCACAAATGCAAAACTTTAATAGAAAGTTTTGCCATGATGGAAAAAAACCCAGACCAGTAAAGGGGAGTTAAGAGGGAAGCTGATTGGCAAAGCCCCAGTGATATCCCCAGCCCATGGGATCCATAGCCAGGCACATAGGGCTGCCCAGCAGGACATCTGCCACAGCAGCCAAGCTGGCCAACATTTTTGTGTTGCATTCTACCATGCTGCTGCTGCTTTTATTCCCCTTCTCTTGTGCTGTTTATTCACCCAGCTCTTCATTGCCTTATTTCAGGTCTGGTTGGAACCACTAAAACCTATAACAAAGCAAGTCAAAAGTAAGTATTTCAAGAGTAGAATTATTCTAAATCTCCACCAGTGACAGACTAGCACAGACACATTCATGCAGTGTTATTGCTTGGGGACGGAATCTCTACCTTCCAGCACTTACCTGAGCTCACTTTATAGGGTGAGGCTGGGCAGGATTGCTTGCAAGGATACCTCAGTCCATGCAAAATCCTGTGGAAATACTGCTGCCTTTGCAATCTGGTATCTGCACCATTTTAGGCTGGAGCTGTTAATAACCTGACAGCTTGGCAGAGGAGCAGGGGTGGCTGTGTGCCTGCATGGCCGTGCTGGCAGTGTGGCAGGCACTGCTCCTGTGTGCCCTCCTTTCCCATTTGCAGCTCAGAGCAGCCCAGGCACCTGCCTGAGGCAGGGTTCCCCCTGTGCCCTGCAGGCTCTGCCACTCCTCCCCAGCCCCACTGAGATGCTGCTGAGCCTGACCTGAATTCAGGCCCAGCCTTCCCTGCCCTGGCCATGGCTGGGGTTCACACAGTGCCCCTTTGAGCACAGGCCTCTTTCCATCCCTGCAATCAACCAACAATATTTTCCCCAAGTACACGATGACTGGGAGGTGACTGAAGAGCATGAGGCCACAACCCCCAGTCTCTGCCATGGGGAGGCTGCAGAACACAGTTCACATGAAATTCCCTGAAAGCCTGATAAAGAGCCTTCCCTTTCTGGGTGCACCACAAGTGGAATTGTTTCAGACACCAATTTCTTTTACCATGTGCCTTCTGGCCTGTCCCTCTGAGCCATCCCAGGCTGTTCTGGGACAGTCGGTGCCTACATAATTGCCTCCCTCCCTTCATGTACTTTGCCTTGGGCTTGGCTGCTTGCTCTCACTCATCCCACAAAAAAACCTTTGCCCAAACAGCCTCCTATGGAGCTGTTACATCCCAAGTGCTTGGAGGGCTGAGTTTAACACAGCCCCAGTGATGGCATTTTCACCAAGGCTCTGGCCATGCTCCCTGGCACCACTCCATGGAAACCCCCTCCCAACAGGGACTTTTGCAATCTAAAAATTCACTGAGGCATTTTTTCTTTAGTATTATTTAGGTGTCCAAATCCCTATTTGCATCCATTGGTAATACTGGGGGTCTGGGCAAGCTGGTTTTGGGGGGCACAGGCTGTAGTCTCTGATTTGTAAGGGTCCAGATTAATTTACTCTGTAAGGAGGCAGCATGTGTGAAGAGAGTTGTAAATGTTCTCAATAGACATGTAAAAGAAAACTTATGAAGATGTTGTGTTTTAAGATCCTAAGGAGGTTCTTTTCAAATTTATGGTGAAATTTTTCCCAGTGGACCCCGGCCACCTGAGAGAAGAGCTGACCAGGTACAGCACTTGTTCTATTACTTTCTTACCACACAGTTCTGTGTTGTTGCAATGTGTTAATTCTTCATTCCACCCCAGACTGTCTGTGAGCAGTGGCTAGCCTAAGTATCCTAAGTATTACACTTTGCAGAACAAAACCAGAGAATATATTGTCTTGATCCTCTATTTTTAAATAAAATCCACTTGAATCAGCCGTCTTATGAGGCTGCAATTTGTTTACTGCCAAACAGTTTAGCAGCCAGGCACTGAGTCTGACTGCTCAGTCTAGCTCTGCCTCAAGCTGTGTTCTGAAAGAACAACTTTAGTTTTATTTTTAAAAGTGACATTGTTAGCTCTTACGTTTTAGAGAAAGCATTGCAAACGGGAACTAGGAATAAAACCAAGACAGTGCTTCTGCAGAACGTCAGCCCCAAGAGCTGCAAACGCCCCCCTAAACAGAAAAGAATGTTAATTCTGAAATATACTAATGAGCATTTCAATGACAGGGACGTGCTGGTCATGGTGGTGCCCGGCTGCAGCCTTCTGCAGGGGCTGCGTGCTCCTCCCGTGGCCCTGCGGATGTGCATCCCGTGGGTTGAGACATGGGAACAGGCATGGTCCTCATGGCTCAGCCCAGCACCCAGCCCCCCCAGGGCATGCTCTGTCCCCCTCCACAGGTACCTCTTCACCCTCCAGATCAAGAAGGACCTGGCACAGGGGCGGCTGCCCTGCAGTGACAAGAGCGCGGCGCTGCTGGTCTCCCACCTGCTGCAGTGTAAGGGCGAGCAGGGACGGTGCCCCTTCCCCAGGGATGGGCCTGTGGCTGGGTAGCCGGGGGCTCCCCCTGCACCGACCCCTCAAAGCCTAATCCCTGCTCTCCCGTGCCCCCAAAGCCGAGCTGGGCGACTTCCACGAGGAGACAGACCAGCAGCACCTGGCCACACACAGGTACCTGCCCAACCAGGAGTACCTGGACAACAAGATCATGCACTACCACCGCAGACACCGGTAAGGGCTGCTCCGCGCCACGGCCACCCACCCAAATCCCCTGATGGACGTTCCCATCAGCAGGGTGGGGGTGATGCCAGCATGTGCACATCCAAAACGGCATTTTTCCAGCTCATTTCTGCATCTGCCTTCTCACTCCTGTGGCTTCCTGTGCCTTTGTGTCTCCAGAGGGAAGACGCCGGCAGAGTCGGACGTTCAGCTGCTGGACGTGGCCAGGAAGCTGGAGATGTACGGGATCCGCCCGCACCCCGCCAGCGACGGCGAGGGCACCCAGATCAACCTGGCCGTGACACACATGGGGGTGCTGGTCCTGCGGGTGAGCCCGGGGGCAGCGTGGCCTCTCCCCTGGGACCTGGGGGAGACTCCCCTCCCCTTTGTGTGCTCCAAAGCCTCCCAAATCCGCAGACCCCGGGGCGGAGGTGACGCTCCGGGACACGGCTGTGGGGCTCAGCCCCGCCATCCCGGAGCACCCCCGCGTCGCGCTGAGCCTGCCCCGCCTCTGCGGCCCCTGCCCCGCCGGCGTGGTGGCCGTGTGAGCTCCGCAGGTCCCACGGCCCCAGCACAAGTGTTCACCGTGTAATCTTCCAGCCAAAATAGCCCCCTCCCGCCTGTGCAATTACAGGGCGCTGTAATCACGGCCGAGCCGCACAACAAACCCAGACATCCTCGCAGCCGGCGTGAGGCAGCGCTCTGCTCCCACTCCAGCTGATTTCAACCTGGGAACATCTTGCCAGAGCAACAAAACCCCCCATAAATCCTGTCTGTGGATCTGCTGTTCGTAATTAGCACTGCCAGACCTGGTTATTTATTCAGAGCCATAAACACCCCTCGTGTGATTAGAGCATCTGAGAGCCCATTAAATCTGGGCTCTCCCAGAAAGCTGAGGGGGTCCTGGTGCCACAGCATGGAAGTAACACAATTTTTACTGGTTCTCCCATGACGCCAGTGTTGTGTGGCTGCATCTAACCTGGTGCAAAATGATAACAAGGGGTAAAGTGTGCTTGTAGCCTGCTTAAACCAGGTCTAAAGGCATGAAGGTGAGCTCTGCTGCACTTCCCAGCAAAGAAGGAGAGGGTCTTATTTCTTTGAGGGGGCTGATTCAGCATTAACTCACATTTTAGCTGGCACAGGTAGGACTCCCTGCCTTGACCTCTCTGAAGTTTGTCTTGGGATCCTGGACTTTTACAAAGAGCTTCAGTAGGTGGAGTAAAGCCCTTAACCTGAATTTCCACATTTAGGACCAGCTGATGTAGAGAAGAGGCAAACACCAAATCCCAGCACCCTTTTCCCAGACCCCAGCACCACCAAGAGCTGCATTGGAGTCTTATGCAGTGTCCTGTGAGCTCAGGTTCTTGGTCCACTGCATTTCTATATTTAGAGATTGCCCTGTCCTGCTGTAACCCCTGTGTTTGTCCTTGCAGGGTAATACAAAGATCAACACCTTCAACTGGTCCAAAATCCGCAAACTGAGTTTCAAGAGGAAGCATTTTCTCATCAAGCTCCATGCAAACATCTCTGTAAGTACCACGCCACAGGCAGCTGCTGGGCTGGGGAACAGACAGCTGTGAGTGGAAGGTCAGCCACACAAAGTCCCCAGTTTTGAATAAAATCCATTCCTGCTGCTCCTGGGTGATGCTCCTCTCCCCTGAGTGTGGCATGTGTCACTCCTGTGTCCCCAGTGAGGTGACAGTGCACTGCCCAGAGCTTCTGGCAGCCCTTGTGACTCTCAGGAGGGCAGGTGGCAGAGGTGGCTGTGTTACCCTGACACCGCCTCGCTTGCCTCTGGCACACAGGCACTCTGCAAGGACACGCTGGAGTTCACTATGGCGAGCCGGGACACCTGCAAGGCCTTCTGGAAGACCTGTGTGGAATACCATGCCTTCTTCAGGCTCTCTGAAGAGCCCAAGTCAAAGCCCAAAGCCCTTCTGTGCAGCAAAGGCTCCAGCTTCCGCTACAGGTAAAGTCCCAGGGGAAAACCAAAGTGCTGGGGTTGGGAAGAGCCTGGGGATGGCTCTGAGCCTCCCCTTTACGTCAGCCCTGGCTGAATCCAAGGGGGTGATAACAGCTGTTTTTCCTGGGGATACCATTACCTCAGTCGTGCTGCATCCCCTCACTTGGGGCTTAAGGACTGCTTGGGGCTGGGGCTGATGGTGCTGCTCACAATTCTCCCTCCATGCTGCAGTGGGAGGACACAGAGGCAGCTTCTGGAGCACGGGAGGAAGGCAAAGATGAAGAGCCTGCCCTTTGAGAGGTACCAGGGGCACCAAGTGGAGCAGTGCCCAGGGGGATTGGGGAGGCAGGGCAGGACCCTCCTGGCCATACACCCACTCATGATCTTGTCCTGCAGGAAATACTACACATCCCGCTACGATGAGAGGCAGTGCCGCTCCTCCCCGGACCTCCTGACGGATGTCTCCAAGCAGGTAAGTCCCCATGGCATCAGCAAGAGTTCTGTGCCCAGGGGTCTTGGCATTGCAGCCCCAGCTGGCAGAGCCCAGCTGAAGGCCAAGACAGACCCTCAGCTCTGGGCGCTGGCTGCCTGCCCTGCTCTGGGCACCCACCCTCCCTGTGCCCTGCCCAGGTGGAGGAGCTGCGCCTGGCCTACGGCAGCCGAGGCTCCTACCACGCCAACGGAGTGCACGGCTCCGAGCCCACCCTGGACAGCCGGCGCCGGAGCTCCACCGTGGAGGTGACGTTCGCCGCTGAGCTGGAGCGCTCCAAGCCCGAAGCATCCCCCACCTTCCTGCCCCACTCCAAAAGCTCGTCTGCCTTCCCCCTGCTCTATGCCGAGCTGGAAATGGAGCGGGCGTGGGAGCCCATGGACCTCTTTGGAGCCAGGAACCCCCTGACATCCTTTCGGCCCCACCACCAGTTCGCTGGGAACAGTAAAAGCACCTCTGTGGGCAACATGCGGGAGGTGAGCGCCCGGCCGCTGGTGTACACGGATGTGCCGTGTCCCCTGCCCATGGTGGCCCCAGCCCCGCCTGTGCTCTTCTACCTGGACAGGGCCCCGCAGGCCCCGGGCCCTGCACCGGCCCCCGACCAGGACACAGCAGGACAGCCCGGTGCAGGCGGCCCCGTGGCAGCAAAAACCCCCAGACAGAGCCCGAGCGGGACCCAGGCTGGGGAGTTCCAGCGTGAGGCTGTGGGCATGAGCGTGGTGAGGGAGAACAGGTCCCTGGCTCGTTCCTTCGATTACGGCCTTCAGGAGCAGCCTCCCAAGCGGTCTTGGAGCCAGTCGGACATGAAAACCATCCGCTTCCCCTACGGCTCCGAGTTCAGGCCGCTGGGGCCGTGCCCCGCGCTGAGCAGCAGGAAAGGGGGTGTTTTCTGGCACGTCCCAGCCCAGCAGGGGCTGGCTCCGGGGCCGCGGCGCTGCACCGAGCGCTACCTGGGCAGCAGCACCGAGTCCAGCGACTCCGACTCGGATCTCCTGGCCGCCGACTACTGCTCCCTGTACGGCCGCGTGCTGCGCGTGCCCGTGGCCCGCGTGCGGCTCTCCTCGGGCAGCCTCCAGCTGGATGAGGAGGATGAGGAGGTGTCCTTTGCTACGAGTGCTGCTGAAGAGAGAGCTTCCAGAGGGGCCTCCAAGTACTTCACCTAATGCCTGACACCGGCCAGAGGGAGGAGGTGGCCGCTGCTGACCCAGGTCAAAGAATGGTGACACTCTGTGTTTGCAGGTGTGCTTACAGCTTATGGAACATTGATGGGATTGTGTTGTGTGAGTGCTCTCAGCTACAGAGGATGTGTTAATGGACAGCAGGGGAGTGTTCAGAGGTATTCAACCCCTGCACCACGCTTGGAAGCCGGTTTGACTCTGCCACCACACTTTGAAGGAGGGGGTCTTGATTCAAAGACTCTGTGCCCCTACCACTGAGGCCAGGGCTCTCCTAAAGCCCTGCTAAGACCTTGTGTCCTGCCCAAGCTGAAGGCCCCTGGCCATGCTTGGAGCTCAGCTGCTGCAGTCTTTACTGTGTGGAGAGGAACAAAAACAAAAGAGACTTCTGGACTAGTTTCAGCTGCTGCTTTTCCCAGCTGCAGGGAAGTACACTGGGGAGTAAGGTGTTTGAGGGCCCTTTGGAGAGGAGCAGCATGTTCATGGAAAGCTGCTCCTGGAGCTGACCCCATGTGGACAGGGCAAAACCCCAGCACAGAGCCCATCTTCTCCACCTGCCTCACCTCCCTCCAATGCTGCAGGGAGCACCTGGCACTTGCTCTGTGTGATGCTTGGAGCCATGGAGGCAGCAAACTGCCCTGTCTTCTCCCTGGCCAGTTTGGAGGACTATCCTTCCCCAGAAACATCTCAGCAGCGCTTGTCAAGATTTAGCAGCATCCCACAGCGAGTGCTGGGAAGGGGGTTCAGGTATAGCTGTGCCCATCAGCCATCATCTCCTGGCAGCACCTTGACAGCCCTGGGACCCCAGTGCTCTGCTTAAATCTGGGGCAGAGATGCGTGTAAGGGGGTTCAAATCAGTCCTCAGTAAAGCAACATGGGGAAAAAGATCTTAGGAGGGGGTAGAAAATGAACAGGCGGCTTCTTGGAAGTATTTTTATTACAAAAGTTATTACCCTAAACCTACATCCAATCTACTCAGAAATCTTGAGAATGATGACACCTCTGTAAGATTCCAGGGGAAGACTTCGATAATTTTCTTTACGAACAACCCCGTAAATCTTTGTAGGACGTGACTGTAAGCAGAGGGACAGCCCAAAAAATCCACAATAGAGAAACCACTGCAGCCTGCTAGAAGGGATTTCAGAAACAAGGAAGCTGGGACAAAAAAATAGGTTAAAATGTAAAAAGAACTGGGCTTATGGGTACTGCTCACCCTGTGGGTCACTGTCCTTTGTTTGAGAAGGTGGACAATAAAAATCAGTTTTTCACACCAGAGTTTTGAGTTCCTCCTTGTGCCCTATGAAATCTGCACCCTCAGTCCTGCAGGCACCCCTCAGCACACCTTGCCCTGCACCTCCCAGCCCCTGAGCAGCCCTCAGTGCTCCAAGGAGTTGGTTTCCCTCTCCTGCACTGCTTCCTGGCTCCCGCTGTGCCTTCGCTGTCCCAGCAACTGGGGAGACTTGTGGAAATCCCTGAACGCTGTTGAAAACAGCCACATTCTTGGTTGGTTGCCCAAAGAAATGCAATAGGCCAACAAGTGAGCACATTGTAAGGTTTGCTCCTGCTCCTGGCTACCCTACACTGAAGCTGTGAACTGCAGTGATCCCTCATGCTGCTCTGGCACACGTTCTATTGACAAAAGGGGATAATGTTTCCAGTTAGAGAGTTGTTTCTTCCCTTTCCCAAAGCTCTGCACCTTTGGGAAAGAGCAAGAACCTCCACTCAGTACAACATTTAAGAATGGCAATCTATGGCCACAATTGGTAGAGGGTTAAAAAGAGCAGCAGTGTTTCAAACAGGCTGCACACACAGCCCTGGGATACATCCACAATCCCTGTTGGCTCCTCAAAGCACATGGACACACAGGTGAGGGCTGGCCCAGGTCAGCTTCACCTTGAGCATGGCCCAGAGCAGACACAGTCCCACCACGAGGGATCATTGTACAAACACTCTGCCCAAATCTGCAGGAGTTGCCAGCTCTGGGCTTCAAGATTATGCTGGGAAAACAGCATTGAGAAGGAGAAACAAGGACTTAGGAACTATTTTTGGATTTTTCCATTGACTAGGGAGGACTGGGGCACAGCATGGGCACTGTGCCGCAGCACATCCTACACATGGTCAACAATAGCAGAGGAACAAAGCCACTCATCAGTAAGTGACACAAATTAATATCTTCGAGCTAAATTCATTGCATAAACCACTTTCTTGGGACTGACTAAAATTAAGGAACAATCCCAGCAAGCACTGGCTTATTTGTCAAGGAACAATTGAAACAACCCTTGCCTCAGTCCTTCCCCTGCATCCCTGCTCAGCCCTGTTCACCCCAGAGGTAAGGACATCTAAGTGATTGTGCTTCCTTAGGGAAGAAAACAAGGATGGAGAGAGGACACAAGGATTTGGTTTGCTGGTGGTGAAAGACAAACAGCAGTACCTGGAAAATGCAACTGCTCTAGAGCCCTTACACAAGGAAGGATTACTGAAGGGGAGGAGACACAGCAGCATCACAGTGTGAAAACATTAAGCTACTCAGTGCATTCAGATTGAGGTCACTGCTTTATATAAAACAGATAAAGGTTTAGACAAAGACAAGCCAACATACATACCACTAAAACTTTGTAAAGAGGAAAATAATTTTATTCCAGTGTTAAGTCATAAAACAGTGTGATAAAAATCAGACTTTTAACAATCACTAAACTTTGTGCAAACACATTAAAACCTCCACGCTCTCCTATGCAGCTGTCGACATTGCATGGGCAGGAGCAGGTGTGACAGCAGCACACTGCACAGACACCAGCAGAGGGGCCACAGACCAAGGGCTTAAAGAATGGTTACATTGATAAACGACTCATCTACCCAAGAACAAAGACATTATTCTGCAATTCAGACTATTTTGATAGGAGTACTTCAGCAGCAACTTTTCACTGACCTACAGCAGGAAGCCTGGCAAACCAAATGAGCAAGATGGTTCCTGCATGAATATTTTGATCTATCTTTCCATTAGCTATCTGCCAGCAACAGAATACTGCTGATTAAGTTACACACTTCATCAATAACTAACACATGTGGGAAAAAGACAGCTCTTCTCTGGAACCAGCAATACAGACATCCATTCCTAGAGCTAATTAAAGTCTTAGGATGCACAGAGACTTTAGGCATATACAGCACAACTAAAAACCTTCTTGAACGGACTGTGCTGTAAGAGAATGAGGCTGTACTATACACACCTGGATGAGATTTCCCCCATGCTGTCCCACAAGGAAGGTCTACATCCCACCCATTTCACAGGAAAAGAACCATAGTTCAGCAACTTGTTACAGTCATATCTCAAATCCATCAGATTCCAATTTCCTGTGTCATTTGCTAACCCCACCTACCCAGAAGTGCTCATAGAGTTGCAGAGATTAATGATCCTGTGTTAACAGGATAAGCCACCTGTAACAAAATTCAGGAGGAATTCCCATCCACTCTTCCCTCAGCCTCCCACAGAAAAAGAACACCTTGAGGGAAGTGACAGGGAAGTAAAAAAACATGGTTTTAATTCTGAAAAATTTGTATGGAGCTCCTGAAAATGAGATCTGTGTTGAGGCTGCTGAAGTGAAAGCCAAAGAAGTGTAAACACTGCACTCACAGATCTGCAGTCTCCTCTCTGGGAAAGGAACCAAACTGAACCCCAGCTCCATCCATTCCCTGGTGGATGTCCCCTGGAGGTGTCCCCTGGCCAAGCACAGCGTGGGGCACCCAGAGCTCAGCACAGCACCCACACAAGGAACACTTTTCTCAGAACTCAGGGCTGTGGGAGGCACCTCCACACCCCTGCACAGCTGCTGAAAGCCAGAATGAAATGCACAACAGAGCAAGCTCGTGAAAGTTTACAGAACTTAAATATTTATTTTTAAACCATTTAAAACCCCCCAAAACATTGAAATAAGCTTCATCTATAAACAGATTTACAAGACTAACAACTACAGAAGCTAGAGGAGCACTACAATTTGTTTCTGTGATGCAGTTATTTTGTAAAGCTTCAGATCAACTGTATTTACAACTTTTGCTGCTTTTACATTTATAAAAATATTTATTTAATCCATAACATTATTGTTTTCAAAAACTATTTCCAGACTTTTTTCTCAGATATAAATTCTAATTGAATTTCAGTTATATATCAGATGAAAGTTTTAAACAGAAACATTTTTTTTAAAATTAAAACAAGGAGTTAAAAGTAATTTTTTTACAGTGTAGGCACCATTGAAAATAATTGTCCTTGGCATATCTAACCACCATCTCTCACAAGTGTCCTTTATATAAAAACGATGTAATGGCAACATTTGACGAAAAATGCAGTATTTACTTGCACACCATTACTTTTTCAATATTTGGCAGATATATTTCAGATTCTTTAAAATGACTTTTGTGCAAAAACAAAATGTGCAGGTCTGAACCATAAAATAAACACACCCAGCCTTTATCAAAAATAAATTTACACCAACAGTTCCACAGCTAAGTACTGAAAAACAATCCCAGTTCAAAACTTCAGCATAATATACATACTGGGTTGAAAAAGGGAAAAAAAAAACAAATCAAAACAAAACAACAGAAGAGATTACCCATCTAGCAGTACCATAAATATATAACTGAAAGCAACTTTATAGTCTTACCTACTTTTTATGAAAAAAATCACTCCGTACTGCACAGTACTACCTTTTTGTGAAAGAATATCTATAACTCAGTTATTTGCATATTAACTGGTAAATACATATTTAAAATACACTTTCAGAAAAATTATAAACAAATTATGTCGATGTACTGTATTTAATGTATTTCAGAACAAAAATGTGTATAAATATCTTACAGGAGAAACAACACCACCACACAGAACGCTGGTGTTACACCGATACCTGCGCGTGAGGTAACGTAACGTGCGACGCTCGGCTTCTCTGGCTCCCTTCCACCCAGGCATGTATACTCAGAGGAAAAAAATTAAATTAAGTTAAATTGGACTTCAGGTTTTGTCCATTATTGCCAAAAGCCCCACCCCCTCAACTGTATTGCTCTAAATTTTCCTACCATGATGATATAAGATCCAGTTACTACTTCAAAACCTGTTCTAAAAGGTAATACACAGACTGTACATCAGGATAGACCTGTTGCTACATATCACCTGCAAACTATTGACATATTGCTCTCAAATATATTTAATCATAGAGCTGCCTAAAGTACTGTACCAATTTAGAATTAAAATAGATACTGTTGCAGGTTTGTTTTTCAGGGCACGATAACTATATGCTGGTTGAAGCAGGTGCTACAGCAATACCCTTGCCACTACATTACATGTTTTGAATATGCTTGTGAAAAAGCTATTTTCTCTGAAGCTTGTTAGTGATTTACAAAAGTTTAACTCATGAATATAAAAGACCTGTACAACCCCATGTACAGGAACAAAATAGCATCAAAACATACTGTACTTGCACATTCTATTAACTAAAGTAATGGTTATTTCTAAAAGCAAAACTGCACCTCAACATTTATCAGATTAAACAGGTGAAACTACAATATTAAAAGTTGTTCTTTACAAAATAATTTCCTGAAAATATAAAACCATGTGCACTGCCACAAAATAGTTGAGTAGGTTCTTTCAAATCCTCAATCACCATCAATATGTTGCAAAGATCCAAAAGGCACAAGGAGCTCATGAGCTAAGCACTGCCAAGCTTGAAGTAGTTTTGGTGGGTTTCACTGGGTCCATACGAAACAGCAGTCAATTGTGTGAAGTTTCTTAGGATGAGTCATTAACAGAAAATCTGCAGATAAAAAATGCAAGTAACAATTTTGTTAATCATATTGTTTCAGTTAGGCAAACAAAACACAAATATTTTTGCATCACTGAACTAGTACATGCCTTCATCTCAGTGGTTCATAGGAAAAAACCCACCAGAAGTGACAATTTCAAGAAAACATTCCTAAAAGAGGTAAGAAAAAGATTCCTTCTCTCCCTTATTGCTTGTAAATATGCTTAAAACAAAACTGTAAGCTAAATTAAAGGAAGCAATGTATAACAACTACAATAAAGCTGCAGCACTTCAAGACCAGATATAGTAATTCTTAGGATTAGTTTTAGTCTCAAACAGAAGTGTTACCTATAACTACCAAAGCTAAAAGTTTAAAGCACTTGGACATAGCAGATCTTTCCCATGTCACTTAACTACTTACTTCTGAAATTTCTCCATAAGTTTCTTCACCATCTTATCTGTGATCCCTGGACACGTTGCTTCTGCCACATTGATGCTTTTCTCAAGTTCCTCAATTGCTTTCTTTCTGTTAGCATTATTTGTGTCCTGCTGCTTGAGCTGAGGAGCAAAGCAGAACAGGTAAAGGTCGTAAGAGTTATCAGACATTTGGCTAACACTATCTAAGAAGATTTCTAAGCCAACACTCACCTCAGCGAACACAGGGGTGATTATCATAGTTAAACAACTCAGGGTTTTAACAAGATCCTGATCCTAGAAGGTAACAAATAAGGACTACTTTAGCATATTCCCATACAACATACACACTGCCTTTAATACAGCACATGTGATTTTCAAAGTTCATTTAAGTTTAACAAAGTGCTTAAAAGACAATACAAAACCCACAAAGGCACAGCACATCAACAGACATTATGGGATGCTGAAATAGATGCCTGATGACATCTCAAACAATGTCTTATATAGCATAAGCAAAACAGTTCATTTTTTCCTCACTGATAAGAGTCTTTAAAATTCCCATCTCTATGAATGGTTACTGATCCAGTAGTACATCTGCAGTATATTTTATATTAAAGGCTGACATGGGCATGGGAAATACCACTAACATGCATCACCTCTTGACCACAAAAAAAAAAGTCAGTTCTTATGAAAAGTGAAGTTATGAAGTTTTATCACCACCTTCCTTAAACTGGCTTCAGACCCAGCAGCTGGAAAGAAGAACAGAAGAACTGCCAGGCTGTACGTACCGTCCCGTTCTGGAGCTTCTTTGCATCCGGCTTCTTCCGAACTGTGGTAAAGCTCCACTCAGGGTGAGAATTATTTTCTTTGTTGCTGGACTCCCTGAAGAAAAAAGGACATGATGTACATAATGCTAGCCACAACATGACTCCAAGCAAGCATAAGTAACCCAAATACATAACAAGTCTATCAGGGTTAGTTCCATATTCCTTGAAATAAGAAGAAAAACACGTACTGAAACATTAACTGAACTTTAGAAGAGGCTGAATAAATTGAAATGTGATCAAAGCAAACAGAAGATGTTATCTGCCCCCAAGGCTTACCTTCTCCCATGGCATCCCATTTAGAACAGTTATCTGATATCCAGAAAAGCAAGCGACTTACAGAAAGCATGTTGTTCCACAGGCATTGTGCAAACTTCTTCATGCACCTCAACCTTGCTCTGCAATATCTCTAATTGTGATTCACTGGTTTTGGTACAACCACTAGCCTCAGACTAGGGAATACATAGCACTTACACAGAACTGAAATTGAGTTCAGAGAGAGAAAGTTTAAAGAGGCAACAAGCACATGGCTTGACTTATGTGTTAGTCTTCATGATCACACAGGATTTCTTGGAAGAAGATAATTAAAAAAAGGGAACAAAGACAGGTGTACAGAAAAGGTGTTAATTACACAGAGAAGCTGCAGCAAGCCTACTTTAGTAACATTATCTAAAAACAAACAAAAAAAAAAGCCCAAAAGAGACTAAACTGAAAATAAACTTACGAATCTGAACCATCGGAATCACTTTCATCACTACTATGTCCCTCTGCTTTCCATCTCTTAAACCTATCAATCAGTTCTGTCAGATAGGAAGTCTTCTTGGCATTTTTCATAATGAATTTGTGCTTCAGAAGTTCTTTTGCAGTGGGGCGCTGTAAGAAACACTTTAAATATTTAATGTTATGCTAATATTTCATGATTTTAAATGCTAATAGGGGAGATTCAGCAAGACAACAGACTTTTAGAGCTAACTCGTATAATATCAGGAAATCAGTGAAACAGGAAGTCAAGAGAAGCCAGTAATCCACATTTACGAGCACGCTAAAAATACGATCAAGTCACCCACAGACTATAGAGCTTATCCTTCTACATTGGAAGGGCACACCCAGGAAAATGACTAATGAAAACTCTCCAATGCAACATTTCCTTGTAAGCTGAATTCAGGCAGCAAAAGCTGTGCTAGAGAAAAGGATTTCAGATGATTCTCTCCTCTGTTAAAGCTTCTCTTCTGACATTATTCTAGTTTTGAGTGCATTTTAGGAATCTGCCTCTGCCACCATACTTCCTTTCAGCATTCTCCCTCCTCCTCTGAGTATTTTAAACAAAAGAAACCAGGATGGAGACAGAGCTATTAAAAAGCACCACTAGTATTTACAGTGGAAAGTATAGTCTCTAAAATTATTTCAATCACTGATGATGCATAACACAGCAAAATACTTCACAAGCACAGGAGAGTAGAAAACAAAACTGAAACATCTGTATACACACACACACACATGTATCTACTCACAAATGTTGGGTCCTTATTCAGACATGCATCAATGAATTCTTTAAAAGGTTTACTGAATTCTCCTAATAAAGTGGGAGGATTGTTTTTTGGAATGAGGAACAGGACTCTCATTGGATGCATATCCGAGTTGGGAGGCTCCCCCTTGGCCAGTTCAATCGCCGTGATGCCCAGTGACCAGATGTCAGCCTGACAGAGGGGAGAGGGACTGTTAGTTCCAAATTATGGCTGTTGTGACTAAGCCCAAGTATTTAATAACTGAAATCTTCACACATAATGCATCTATATAATAAAATTAATGTCGGTCTAAGTAGATAATGCTAACATTCCTTTCTAATGCTGTGGGAACACTTGACTGCCAAAGACCTGGCTGACTTAATCAGTCTTTAATGACAAACATCTATATCATCACTTTTGTTGCAGCTGGTGTTCTGACACTGTCAACAAGTTAAACAGGCACCTAAATTCGCATGCTTTTGGAAAGAACTTCAGAAATACTGATCTTCCTTTGATTTTTTCTATATGCTAATGACAAACTACCACAAATTTCCTATGTCTAATTCAGAGTTTGTTTAGTATCCAACCTTGTTTGACAGCTCACTCTAAAGGAACAAGGCAGAAAGCTGAATCAAATCCAGCAATCACTTGATTTCCTTCCTAACATTAGACTGCTTAATTCAGCTGGAGAATTACTGACAAATAGTTAAGACTTGAAACACCACTTGAAACAGCAAGATCACAGTGTAAGTCACTGAAGAATAAGTGCTATTTATTTTAGCTAAAAGTAAGCATTATAAACAAATTGTCATTGTATCAAAACATATGACATTTTGATATCATATATTAAATTCAAGAATTACACAATTCTTTTCTGATTTTGAGATTTTTCCCAAGTGAAACATACACTACTTGCATCTTTTTAGAGGAGCTACAATAGCAACTTAGATCACTCAAAGTGTTTCTCATTAAAGTGTCTAGCAATAGCTGACTACACTTGGCACAGAATCATAAACCAAAGCTGCCCATAGAGTAAACAAGGGTTGCAAATTGCATCTCTCCAATATTCCTTTTCTGTTCACAAGACCTAAAATAACTGTACTTAATATCAAAGAATTAATGTTACTCATTGTTTATTACTGAAATACTATAACCAGCAACTCAACTGTGTACTGGAACAAAATTATTTGAAAGAAGAAATGGGACTTGCAAATCTCTAGCACTACTAAAATATATGAATTTCTATTTTATAATTTTGGAGTATGGAGAAAAGAAGAAAGGTTAAAATTCCATCCAGATACAAAACAGTCATCAGTATTAGTCTAGAAAATGAAGTGTATCCTGCCCAAACCCTTCATCTGTCCTACCAAAGGGTTGTATCTTTTGTGCTTCCCACCAGGCTTTTGGCATGGAAAAAAAGGGGGAGGACATTGCTCTTGCAACATACTGAAGAGACATGGAAAGCAAAGATTATGTTGCTGGGGAAATGTAAATGAAGGGGTGTTAAAGCTGATCTATGCACTGGGCAAGCAGAAGAGGAATTATTCCAAATTTGACTGGCCAACACACAAATTTTTAAATCAGGGCAGAGGGCTTTTCCAAAATGCCCTAAGGAACACATTACAGTGGGACCACTGAAACCCCAAACAGGAGAACTCCAAGTTTCTTATCAGCAAGAACCCTTATGACAAGTACACAAATTCCTTCAAGTCTGAATGATCCTGGGAAAGTCTCCTGGAGTGTGAATGTTTTCAGGACACTTCAGATATTCAACAGTCTTTTCTTTATATGCACATCACAAGTACAGTTTCATGTTTACTATTTGAAAAAAGCAGCAAGAAGATATTACTTCACACATACCAAGATTTCAGATCTCTTGCTCCTATTTAAGATTATCTCTACAGAGTGTGGAAAGTCCAATGCCAGACAGAAACAAGCTGCCAATTCACCAACCACATGATCTAGGTCATCTTGTGGTTTTACACACAGAAGAGAGGACTCTTCCCCCCTTATTGTCATTTCTAGCAGCAGCTCCCAACTCTCAAAAAACACAGAAGAGCTCTGCTTTTCTACTGCTAGTTCACATAGGGAAACTCTCCTTTGCAATTAGTCATCCATCAAGAGTTCCCACGACAAAGAAATGCACAAGGTACCATAATGCTACCTCAAGTCACCAAGTCACTTTTTACCTTCTCAGGATCAGTGACCTGTGCTAATATTTTCTGCATTACACAGGTGCTCAGAAATACCTCAGAAATTTTCTCATTAGAGAAGTTATATCCAGGGCTGTGCATAAAAATCTGAGAAGAAATTCACATTTCACCCACCATCTCGGCTTTAAATAAACTGCCAAATTCTGGTGACATTTTACTTTGTGAGTACTTGATTACTGTTTGAATTAAATGCAAAACTTTGAATTGAAACCAAATCCACCAACCACCCCACAACACATCCAGGGAGTTGCTCTGGGAGGGACATGATATAATCAATTTACTTGGTGACTTTGCATCTGAGTGCAGTGACAGGTAACTACTGTATAAAACCAAATTAATACTACTTTTAAATTTATTATTTGAAATCCTGTAGTTTCAATTCTACTTTTTTTCCCTCAAATTGACAGAGTTAAAAGCAAAAAATCAAAATAAATGCTGTTAAACAATGAGATACAAAAACATGTTCTACTCTCATACTTACTTTTGAATCATATGCTGACTGCTGAATAACTTCAGGGGCCATCCAAAACGGGGTTCCCACAAAGGTATTCCTCTTAATTTGTGTGTCTGTCAGCTGCCCAGCAACTCCAAAATCAGCAAGCTTAACATCACCTTGCTCTGATAACAAGACATTGGCAGCTGCCAAGGGGAAATAACAGTATCTAAGTTAGAATGCCGCTCTTAAGGTTTTTAAAGGCTTTAACAAAGTAACATTTGAAATGCTGCATACCTTTTATATCCCTGTGAATTTTCTTCTCTGAGTGTAGGTAGTCAAGACCTTTCAAGATTTCCTTTAGCATAGTAGCAATCTGGAACTCATCAAATGGGCCAGCACGCAGCTTTAGAGGAAAGACACATTAAATAATTTTAGTTTTGTATCTTATTTTTGCCTTGTTTCGATTAAATTTAATCTTAAACTTGAAAGATTTTTTTAAAGTCAAGAACTAACAAAATTAATGAAATAATCATTGAAATATGTCAACATTCTAATAGAAATTGGTGCCACTGGAATAATTGTCTTCACATCTCCTCTACTGATAATACACTGAAAGTGCTGCTACTCCTCTAACACACACTCTCTGTGCTCCCCTCAGCATGCAATGCACAAGCAAGAACTTTCCACAATTATATTTCCCTACAGACAGCAAACACAGCAAACTGAATTTTGCACTTTAGATTAAGTAAATTAAGAAAACTAGCTTATTTCAAAATAGATTCATCTATTTACTGTGGGTTTTAAATTTAATGATGTAGATTTTACTTGTTCCAGCAGCATTTTTGATTCCATGCTTGCTTTTGCATCAAGAACATAAGGTGCTACTATAAAGCTGGTAGTATGGAGTAAGTGTAAGCTTTGCAGATTAGAAAGTTATGTAAATAAAACAGAAGTAATTAAGGTGAATGATTGAAAAATACCAACAACACAGTGCTGAAACAGTGAACACCATGAAATTATGGTACAGCAAAGTGAGGTAAATGAGGCGAAACAAATTTTATTCTTCTAAAGTTTTATTATTCTGATTTCAATTGGCACTAGTAAAAGCTATTTCCCTCTTTCTGACACTCCACAGAAGACTATCAATTACTCAAAAATGTTACAGAGTACCTCACAGCCCCTTTCTCTAAAAGGCCAAGTGCCAGAGATACAAAGTACCACACGCTACCCCTAATTGCTATGCTTTTGGTAAGATGAAGTGATGCAATTTCATAAAGAAGTTTAGATTTGTGAAGTCAAGCACATACTTCAACTCTTGCAGACAGGACCCCTGTTAGCAAATACATAATTATCACCATCCTGTAATAGTGAAGACATGGTATTTTCCCTTCAGAATCACACAAAGTCTGAGCTATATTATCTTACAGGAAAGGGTGGGTCTGTAACGTTACAGCTGAGGCAGAGCTGCTCTGAAACCGTGGGGAAACCACATCCACACTCAGTGGACTGTGCCTGTGCACTCTCCAGCTACACCCTCCATCAATACCACACTATTCTGAAGTAAAAGGCACTTTCATGCTTAACTGAAAATACCTGAACATGGAAAACCCAACACCTTCTAACCAGTTAAAATTAACTGTATCCATGCACACACACACACTCTTATTCATTCCCGAGACCCAAACCTAAAGGAAATATTTTTTACTTCAGTGTAATGAATTCTACTGGGAGGAGGTGAGAAGGGAGGGACAGAGGACCCCAAACCAAAAACCCCACCACATACAGCAAAAGACGGCTTCTCATACTAAAAAAACATTGCCTATATTTGACTGAGAACAAACGATGCTTCCTAATGCTTAGAGACAAAGAGTAAAATTAAAAATTAACATGAACTCAGTGTACCAGAACTACCATTCAAAGTCACACTTTTTTGAGCATTACCACACAGCAGTGATGTACCATCAGCTGCTTCCAGGTAATTCATTTTATACAGTGATATAAAACCACAACAAAATAAAGTTCACTGATACTTGTAATGCAAAAAAATAATATACTTACAAGATCCAAAGCTGACCCTCCACCCAAGTATTCCATTATTATCCATAGTTTTGTGCCCTGTAAAGGAAGGCGTGAGTTGTTAAAAGTCCAAGGCTGCCATAAAAAATTTTATATATTTCAATAGACTACCAGCACACTCTTAGGAGAAGGCAAATACAGAGTCTTGTTAATCACCTAGTTATACGTAATTACTTCTTGTGGAACGATCACACAGCTCCCGTGAAGTCTAAAATATTAATTAATTAAGTTTCACTTCTGTATTTAAAAAAGCAACAACCACCATCACCACTAAACAATTTCTACTAAATAGTATCTAAAATTATTTCACTTAAAGGAACAGAACTTAGAGGATAAAAAAGTGATTAAGTGGTGGTTTAAGTTTTAATGAAATACAAATAATTATTTCCAACGGACCTTGAGAATATGTGAATATCTGCACTCTTTCTGTGGAGATGTCTCAACTACTGGAAATGACAAATTCTAACATTGATTTCTAGGTGCTGACTTTGCCCTTTGCACTTTGCAAAAGGTGGCTGGTTCACAGAAACAAAACTGGAAAGATTTGGTAGCAAATCTACAGACTACGTTTTTTCTGCTACCTGCTTGCCAGAGTCCCCTCACATTTCAGACAAAACTCAAAGACTGGCCTACTATTCTAGAAAATTCTGTGAATAAATACACTTCTTTATTTAAAATAAGACCCAGTTATTAAAAATACTCAACTGAACCACAGCTGGTGAAGTACCACACACACTGTGTAAGTTTGCAGCAAATATTTACTAGAGTTAGTTCCTTGTAAGAGAGCACAAGCTTAGGGCAGGAGTACTCCTTAAAGCCTCTTGCATTCTCCCTTGTATGCTTTCCCACCCTATGTCCTGCCTAGGGATGGAAATCTAAAGAGAACTCAACAAGCAAATAAAGGTGCAGTTTCTGAAAGCACCACATCCAATCATCTTAACAAAGTGTGCTCTATTAGATTTATACTGAGTTTAAAAAACAAACCATTTATGAGAGTCTATTTCAATATTATGATCTCAGCAGGGAAGGGCTGGCTAATTTTAGCAGTTTTTATAAAGCCCAACTTTGTCAGCTCAGAAGACCTGCAAGGAACTCCTGTTCAAGGCAAACATTGTGGTTACCAGACATGTTTGGAGGATTTGACTATGACTTGAAAACAGTATAGGGTGAAAATGAGTAAGTACTGTGTTTCTCAAATAATGTCTCAAAGAAATTGCTACTGTCCACTGTAACTGGGTGTGGGTATTTTCTAGCCAGGCATGAACAACCTTTTTCCTTGCTATTTTCTGCCAGCCAAGTATAAATAGACAAGGCAGAACAACCAGTATCTTTAGATTGTCTCAAGGCTTTGCTGCACAAAGTGCCAGACAATTCTGATGGAAGTCTCTGGATGCAACCACAGGATATCTCCACATTCTAATCTGAAAGGCTGAGAATAACTTCAGTTTGTTTTAACTGCAAAAGAAAAGAGCAAGCCCATGTGGCTGTAATAGTTACAAGGATAGATACTGAAAACCTTGGTCTAAATGACACAAAGAAGGAATCACGGAATTCCAGTCATCAAGGCCTATCTCTGTGGTACAGATGGAAAGTACAAGTGCAGCATTTCATCAAGCTTCACAAATTTGTGTAAACAGAACATGCCAGAACTAGGGTAACTTTTAATACCTTAATCTTTTTCTTGCCTGAACTGGTAGGGTAGCAATACATTTTGACAAGCCATTAAGCTCGGGGAAAACACTCATTTCAGCTACCTAACCTAACTTAGCAAGGCTATCCTCCACACCAATGGTTTATTTATGGTTTACCGAGATGCTCATTGCAATCAAAGTGCAACAGGGGATGAGGAGACAAATTCAGATCCTGACCTTCTACAAATGTGAACATCTACAGACACCTCCATCAGGATTTAAGTTATCCTTCAGCCACAAAAGCTGCATTAATACAGCTGAAGCTTGTACAGTTCTACACTCATTTGTGAAAGCCATGCTATAAAGGTAAAACATTGTATAATCATACACAAATGTGTTTATTAAGGTGCAGTCTTTGACTGTATATATGCATGCACATCACCTATTAGTATGTTTAGAAAACACTACTGCTCTTGCCAAATACTCAGTGAAAATTTAAGAAAAAAATTACTAATACCAAAGCTTTAAGGTTAATTCAACAGGAAACTCTCATTTGAACTTCAAGATACCCCGAATTATGATGATATTGGGCGTTTGTACCTTTTTAGGTCACAATAACTAAAAACTGGCATCATCTTTATCACAAGAAGCTCAAGGAAGCAGACCTTGCCATCTTGTACCAATGATAAGGTTTTTAAAGACTACAATACCTGATAACAGACAAATAGCATTGCACTGCTAGGAAAACTATTAGGGGACCGTCCATATGTTTAAAATCCCATTTACAAGTCAGATGTAGAAGCTGTAGCTAATGAACAGCTAGGCTGCAGAATGTAAGAGTAACTTACAGGGCATCAGCTGAGCTGACTAAGTTACAAATTAGTAAGTCAAGTAATTGAAATAAAGACACTCTTCCCTTCCGCCCTTCAGCAGCAGGGGCATCTGGGAGAGCCTCCATGCAGCTGGCAAGCCCCAGGCTCCCTGGGACTGGGCCACTCCATCTCCATCAGCCACAAGGCTGCCTTTGCTTCCTAAAGTGCAAAGAAACTGTCAAGATGCAGAATATGTAGAACAGACTGTACAAAAATAAAATCCCTCATCTGAAATGTTTGCAATTAGAACCCCCTCACAATTACAGCTCTCCTTTCGTGTTTTAATCGTAACAACTTTTAACTATCAACTATGTTCTCTTGCCAGAGGGAAAACTCAAAAACTACAAACTGATGACAGGAACAATCTGCTTACTCAAAGCTTACTTGAAATCGATTAAAAAACCAGAGCAAGTTACAACAGAAGATGTTCCATTACAGTTCAATCAGATGAACTGAGGCTTACATGAAAAACCTGAAGCTGACACATGGTCCCAGCTGCAGCTTCTTCAAAGTAAAAACTACAAAATTTAAAGATTTAAGCCAGCTTTAGATTACTGAACTAAGAAATATCAGTAAGTGCTGTAGGCAACCCGAATGCCTTTGCACTGAGGGTTTGCTTTAGTATTTAGTCAGGAAAATACTAAGTCTCTCTGATTTAAACAGTGTAAAACTACACACATTTCTAATGGCATTTCTACAGTTTCAGAGAGAGTTACATGTGTGACAAATACATTTTAGTAAACTATTTCTAGTCCACAAGCATGATCTGAAACACAGCACACTGGCTCAACTGTTTTATTTCCCTTAAATAAAGATACAAAGGAAAAAAGAAAAGTATCTTACATTCTGAAATACTCTCTATTTACCTTATGTTTATGCTTTTAAAAAACCATTATATTTAAAGGTATTTCTAGGAATTTTTCAGTGCTCTGTATATATAATCAGAAGCATCCAGCAACAAACACATGGGACCACTCTGAATGTGAACTTCACACCATTATATCCACAGCAAACTGCTACTGATCTCTGCAGCCTAGGACTTTGCTTAATTAGAAAAAAGATGTCTTAGTTTTCAGAATTTGACCTCAATATTCTTTAACTTTTAATTATACAGTCATTTGGTACAGAACTGTACCCACTTCATTGTTTCAAAGTGATCCATATAGTCTACAGAAAAATTAAATCCTGAATAAAGTAATACACAGCTAAATAGTTAGGCTGACAGCCACTCTCAAAGAAATAGCTGATAAAAAGTTAAAAGCTAGAGCAATTAAGTACAAAAAAACTAGACAGATACAACTCTCAAAATACGTGTTATTACTAAAATGAAAAGACAGCTTAAAAGATTCTTTGCACATTGAACAAAGCCAATACCCTCTTTCCCATAACGAGTCTCAAACTGAAAGATCTTGTATTAGCAGCCAGGGATTAATCTAGTCTAAGAAGAATTTAGATAAAAGATACTACTTTAAAAGTAATTTTATTTATTTATTTATAATTACAGAATTAAACTCATTCATTTATTCATGGACATTTTTATTCACTTATTTGGGGAACAGCAAGCAGCAGAATTACCTATCATGCTAGTCTGGAATGAAAAACATTCCTGTGAACCACTTTTTAGGGTTTGTTTGCATGGGTTTTTGTTGGCTTTTTTTTAAGAGGAATTTCTTAAAGGAATGGGAAAGTACCCAAAATTCCACAAACACCTTCCCAAGCTCCATGCACAGAGATTTTCCTTCTCCAAAAACTTTACAAGTGTGAAAAGTAAACACGAGATCAGCATTGATCTTTCAGACTTTAGCCATTTGGAATAGAAATGGAAAGAACTCACACAGTGGTGGGAAGAGTACTGCAGCATCAGCTAGGATTTAAAAAAAAAAAACAAACCCTAAAGAGAATTTAATAGCTGTACATCACTGATAGAATAACTATACTATACTTTCCACACCTATATTGCTGTAGATAATGAAAAGACTCTTTTCCTTCCCTATTCAATCCATAACTTATAAAGCTTTTACCACCCATCACCCCTCAGAAAACAAACAAAGAACAAACAAAACAAATCCCCACCCAGTCAAGGTTTAATTCCCCCATTCACAGCTGCTGAAATCACTGTTTAATTCTGAGATTTCACAAAACACTTTTCCAAGCAAAAACACTCCCAAGTAGAAACACTTTCCAAGATTTACTTTGACCTGTTTGTACTTCAGGGCAAACAACTGGGCTTTTACAACACAAAGCTGAAATGACGGATATTCAGGAGGATAATATTTAGGACTTAGCTCATCACAGAAAATAAAGGACTAAAAAAGACTGATCATGTCTGGATCTGCAGTACCATTTGTGCACTGCTCCAGGGGAACATTATAAGCTGAATTCAAAGTTATCTTGAGACAAACCTGCTTGTTCTAACATACTGTGATGCAGGAAAGTAAATTGTACTACTTCTCAGATCTTTATTACTCAATAACAAACAAAACAAAAAGTCCCACCGATTTTGCCCAGCGAAGCAAAAATGGGATCTGGCTGACAATATGCATGTTTACTTGGATATGAAGAACTCACAGTAAACAGCAAAGCCACTACAGCTGTCTTATACTAGTCAAAATGAGAATTTAGTATTTAGAGTACAGAAAAATAACTTGCCCTCTTAGCATTAAAGTATTAAAAATTGAATACTCTGGCAATTTAAACAGAAAAAAAAGCAAAATCTACAAAGAACATTACTAAATAAATTCTGCAAATATTTTACGCATCACTCAAAGATACAGCACAAATGTGACACAGGAAATGTTTATCAGAGATCTGTCTTTAGAATGTAAAAAAAGCCACTACACATTCAGCAGTCAGAAATGCTGAGGGGGACACCAAGCACCAAAAAACAAAACCAATCAGAAAAACCCCCCTAACTGAAGCAAATAAGCCAAAACTAATCAACCAACCAAAACCAACAAAAATCCCAAACACAAGCAAATAACCCTCCCAGACATTCAACATACTATCATTAACACTTTAGCTTTTATTAAATGGCTTTAGGTTTTTTTAAATCACTTAAAATATGTCTGCAGTGCAAAACATTTAAGCATTATTTAAGGTGATTGTACCTGGACAGCTTTTCAAACCAAAAAGTCTTACTCAGCATTTTGGATTTCTGTAGGCTTTTTGTTTGTTTGTTTTTAAATTATGCCTTAGATAACATTTCACACAGTGGTTACATAACTCTGCTGATGTCAGTGTTACTTTGTCTCAGGCCTACTAAGCTGCATAATTGCCAACACATTTTACATGGTGCAGGATTTCTTTCCACATCAGGAACAGCTTTTGTTTCTATAGCTATGAAGGTATTTTTTTCTTGCCTAGAAAGGCCACAAAATTGTGCTGGGGATTGTGGAGGGAGGAGAGAAAACTGAGGTCCAAAAGCAATGGCAAAGAGAATCCTTTATCAACTCTTTTCACTCTGTAGCCATTTTATGCAAATCCCAGCCTTAAAGAGCAAGCAGCAAAAATGGGAAAATGAAGTGAAAAGCTCTCTTCAAAGAAAAATAAAAACCTACTACAAAAATGTCAAGTTGGCATGATAAATCTTCCTTAAATTTAGATGCTTTTCCTAGCAGCATTCTAGCAAATCTTTGTGCAATACTATACATTACCTTTAAATATGATCCATAGTATTTTGTTACATAAGGACTATCACACTGACTTAAAACAGTTATCTCTTGCTGTATATCTTCTATTTCATCTTCTGCTTCCTCAAGGTCTATGATTTTTATGGCAACCACTTGCTGTGTCCGATTATCAATTCCTTTGAAGACCTCACCAAAGGAGCCTTTCCCAATGCGTTCCAGTTTTGTGAATAGTTCTTCTGGGTCTGCTCTGTGGTTCTAGAAAAAGAAAAAAAAAGAAGGGAAAAAAAGGTACATGAATTACTTAATGTACTTCCAAGTTATTAGCCCTCATTACTTCCCAAGAAGCACATCATCCAGATTTATCACCACCACAAGGGTTGCATCAGATAGATTTATTTCCTGCACACTGACTTCTAATTCAGCTATTAGTTACAGAACATACATTATGCAATTCTGTGAGAGGTAAATGAGTCTCATCAGAGAGGGAGTCAGGTACAAACCTCCTTTCACTTCCTCACATAACAACTTCTTAAAACAAAAGAATAGAGCTGTTCTTAACATGAATCCTGTCTGTGCAGTAATTCCGAAGTCTGGGGAATGCAATTACTGGCACAGGAGCACCAACATCATCACCCAGGCAGAGAAGGCTGGGCTTCCACCTGGCCCAGAGCCCGGGGCAGGCACAGCTCCCTGTCACATAACTCAGCCGGGGCTGGTCGGGAGAGGAGGTCAGGTAACACCAGAGTCCTCAGGGCAGTTCAAAGCGCTGACAAAAGGATGAGCCAAAGGGACTGAGATGTCCGGGGAAGGAATAAAAGGCTGTCACAGAGTACTGAATGCAGGGCACTGACAGGGACTGCCTGGCATCACCAAACATGCCTTAAAGAGGGGAGCAGAGCACTGCTGAGGACACCCAGCTTGGAAGTTCTGCTGAGGAATTACTCTTAACATCACCAGACTGGTTATTCTACAAATATTTTAAATTTCTCAGCTTCACTCAAGTACTGCAAGGGAAACAAAAAGGAAGCAAATTCTCATTTTCCCTTCAAAATAAAGCATGCCATGTGGCTGCTCAGAGAACCCTGTGTATCCAAACATCAGAGCAGTGGCTTTTGAAGGACATGGATGACACGCTCCACAGTTTAAGAACACAGAACTTCAGACCAGAGTACAAAAGTTTACAGAGAAGCGTTGTGAAGAGGTCAGACAGACACACCAAGAGAACAGAACACCCCATGCTTTGCACAGCAACAGAACGAAACACTGCTGTCAGAACTGGGCAACTTAGTGCACAAATCTCTGATCAAGAAACACCCCTGCCCAAAAAAATCCCTCTAATTCCATAACAAGTTTTGAAAACATGAAAGAGATGCTTTGCTCTGCATTTTTCTTGTGCTCCAAAACTCAGAACCAGCAAAAGAAGCAACAGATTTGGCAAAAGCAGATATTTAACCTAAAGAACAGATTACCCTACATAACCAAATACTCAAGTATCAACATGAAATTCCAGAAAACAACTTTACACTGGTGTTCCTGCAAATTCATGAGAAAATCTTGACCGGGAAAAAATTACTACTTTAACCTACTGCAAAGTGGGTAGTCCAATTTCTTACAACTGGACCCTTATTGCTGCTTCTTCCCTTTGACCAGAACGAGAATTTATTCCACAATACGGTGAAATGAATGCCAGGAACAGATTTAGCCAAGAGTTAACCATGTGATTTGTCAGGTTTATTTTCAGCTGAATCAGTTCACTGCTCATCTACACCAAGCTGTCATTTCTGCTATCACAAGAGGAGGGAACATGAATTAGTACAGCAGATTCATGCTGCTCTGTGGAGTTAAGATTTCTACATTTTGCAAACAGACAAGACACACTGCTGCTCCTGAGCAGCACTTACAACAAGAGAATGAGGAATTTCCCCTTTGTCTATAATGCAACCCTGCTCCGTTAAAAACAAACAAACAATTCCTAGAAATAGTTAAACAAAAAAAATGTATTTTCTTCTATTGATAGAGACAGTGAAAGACCTAAATGTTAAAAAAATACACCATCAAAGCAAATGAAAAAAAAAGAGAGGGCCTAATTGGTCTGAAACGTGGGAGAACTAACATTACTATACTGAAGGCTTTAGGTGCTCATTAAGCCTTTAGTTAAAAAGGTCACAAAACACCAGTAAATCTTTAGACTTTCCAAAGACAGTCACAGTGCCAAACACGACTGCACCAGCTTCTGTCATCATTTCATCGCTAAGACTAAAACACTTTTCTAAAAAAATCTGAATTTAAAATCTGTTTTTAGAGGTGCTTCAAAAAATTGTTGTAGGGACAGGTGAGGCAAAAGCAGCAGCTACTGCCACCCAGCCTTTCCCTGCTGCCAGGTAAGCTGCCAAACTGTCCTGTAGCCAGGAATCCTTCCTCAACTGCATTAGTTGCAATCAGGAATAATTAACTGATAGTTCTCCATTTACAATAAAGAAAGACATACACTTCCAACAAACAAGAGAGATGACTGGCAAAACTTTTCATTGACTCTTAAATACTCCTCTTCACAAAAACTAGCTTCAATTTAAGACACACTTGGAATCTAGGATTTCAGGAGTCATTCACACTAACGAATGGCTATTGTTGATTTGAGATTAAACCTGTTAAGCACTTCCAGCAAGATAAAAGAAAAGCAATTTAATCAGAGACATACTCAGCTAATCCAGCCCTTCACAAATGTCTGATCAGCTCAAAAGGGCAACACTTGGAGTTTGCTTGGGGAGAAACCTTAAGCAGAGAATTCCTCTGGGCTCCTCAGTAGTAAAGCACATCACTCCATCCTATACACCCACTTAACCACCATCAACAGCACAAATCAGGCCTACAAATTCTCTGCCCCGAGCTACTTCAGGTGAATCAGAGCTTTAAAGGCGATTTTAACTTCCAACAACTCCTAATGCCTTTATGTGAGTGCTGGAGAACAGGGAGAGATCAGTCACGGCTGGACTTCCCCACGCTGCAGAACTCCATGTCCATCCCTGGGAGGAAGAGGTGGAACAGGGGGGCACCAGAGGAGAACAAACTGTGCAGGACTACTTGAGGAAACAGTCACACCTTTCTATTCTCAGAAAATCCTCTCACAGCAAGCAAAGTCAGCTTTACAGCTTCTGTTACTCACCGAGGCTGACAAGCGACTGTAGGACACTCCAGGATAAGGACAAGTATTTCTGACCAACTACGGCTAATATTGAGATAATGTCCTTTGGAAAGACTTCAAACTTCTAACACCACATAACTTAAAACATGGCCTTAGAACAAAGACTTCATTTTGAAAGAGATTGGCTTTTACCTTTCTTAATTTCCTTGTCTTTCAGCCTATTGTTCTACAGGAATGTTCTTCTACAACTTATAAAAACAAAACAAAACTTTCAAAGGCTACTCTGTAAACAAAGGTATAGAAAAGGATGGAGACAGATTTTATATAAATAGAAGTGTGTATACACACCCTCAATACGTACCAGTAAATGTCTGCAACACAGCTACCAGCTAAGCTTCTAATATGGTAGAAATTAAGATTTTTAACACTATTAACGCTCCTGACCAAAACGACCAGATCTTATTCCTTGTTGTTTCACAGATCTTTAATTGAAAGGGAAAAAGCTTTGAAAGAAGCCTGCATGAATAACCGGTTTTCCTTTTTTTTTTTAACAAATACTGGTTTCCACAGGGAGCTTTGTCTGTTGGGCAGCAGAAGGCAACAATACAATAGACAGTACATGGACTCCATCATCACCTCTCCAGAGGTAACACCTACACGTGGACAAATCAGGCAGAGAATGTCTTGCTCTTCCCCTCCCTAAGCCCGTTTCCACAGCCAAAAGCAGCACAAGCAGCACAAGCACAGGCACATTCCCATGCCAGCTCCAGCATGACTAAGGGCAGCAGCACGAGCGTGACCACACAAGCCCTGTGCAGCCCCTGCACGGCTTCCAAGCGCACCAACTCCCCAGGCAGCCCAGCCCCGCGGCCCGGAGCCTGCAGGGAATCTCCCCTCCTCTCTACTCCAACCTCGTGCCATTGCTCTATGTGCTATACACATCTGTATGTGCACATACAGCCTCACACAACTTGGCTTTGCAGAAACCTCAGGAGGTCATCCAGTCTGACCAGCTGCTCAGAAGCCCCAAATAAAAAACACTATAGCATCATTTTTGCCAGTGTACTTTTTTTTTTACATAATTTTTGCCAGTTGTTGCATCAAGAATTCTGCCAATCTGCCTTATATAAGCATTTTCCTTTGATTCCAACACATGTTTCTGAAGTAATGTCCTGGCCGTGTTCTACTACTTGCTGACTCACCTTTCCCCCTCTGACCCTGTCATGTAACTGTTCTCCAAATTCTGAATTCTTCCTTTGAAACAAAGTTAAAACACACTGAATATGTAAATTCCAAGACTATACAGACATCTAATGACATACACCAAATTGGAAGAAACAGTATGTCAGGCTGTGTCAGAGTCTGTCTGTGCATGACAGCTCTTTTACAGAAACAGGTCTTCTGAAAAAAATCATTAATTAATTTCATTAAAAGGTATTAAATACAATTGAATAAAAAACAAAGCTGCAAAGAATCTTGGACAGAGACTGAACTAATGTCTTGATTCTAACAAAATCAAAACCAGCATCCTCTAGGATTCCTAAAGCAAGTAATTTAACAGTCTTGTGAGATTTCTTCTAAGTAGTCTGTCAATGTGAGAACATACACCCTCTTGTCTTACCAGTATTTCTAAAACCTGACCCAGAAATGCTGCTACACTATCCAGACTTTCAAGCATCTCCCAGGCTTTATCTAGAACAGAAATTCCCTTAGAATTGTAGCAGTGCTACAGAATAGCTCACCTACATTGGGAAACATTACCCAACCATGCATTAGATAAAGATACAATAATTAGTTCAAAAGATTTTATAAAAGGTTGCTAATACAGAGTGTTTACTCGTGTGTTTTTCAAGCACCCACTACTATGGGAACCCAACAGGTATCTTTGGAAGCCATCAGAATTACCTGTGTACAACAGACCATCATTTCAAGCAATTCCATTCACATCCACACACCTATTCTCAGATAATAAACTACCTCTTCAATTTTCCTTCTGTTCAGACTCACAAAAAAATAAAATTAAGAGGGAGCAAGATTGACAAACTTGATAGGCTACAGTATTTCTTAAGAGCAATGTCTTAATCAACAGATACATTCTTCTTAGTTGAATATCTTCCCATACACTATCTGCATGTGGTTTCAGATATTATATATATATATACACACATTAATTATACACCATGCATATTAAATAATATAATCATATATATTCACATACATAATATATATTTCCATATTTTACCTGCCTAAGGAACCTTTTACTTCTTTATAATAAAACCACCATAGATTGTGAAAGACTTTAATTCCTGGAGCTCATTCCCACCTACCCCTGCCAATTTTATTTTAAAATCCTATTGCAATTAAAGTTACTCTCAGAAACAGTGCCATAGGCATGTGTGTGTGTACATAAAAATTTAAATAGTTTGAAGTTAATGAAGGCACAGGTGCAGATCCATTATTACTTGCAAAGAATCAGCAAAAAATGAACCTGTAGACATCTCTTTTTCTCCATCTTGAACATACATACATTTTTATTTTCAGCTACTCTGCCATGTAAATAAACTCTGATGCTGCCCTGCAGTCCTGTTCAAGACTCAGACATCAGGATTTGATTATATTTACTGAAACTGTGTGGTACATATTGAAAAGAAAACTATTTTAACAACAAAATGATTTGATTTTATCAAACTTTTACATTATCTACAAGCTTTTCTACTCAGTGGGTAGTAAAAAACTAGATTTGAGTTTTGCTGTCCTTAAATGGGACCTGACCTCTATTACACCCTTTATGAAACAGCTCTTATCTGACAAGGCCAAGACTCATTGCCATTTTCAGTGAGAACCTGAAGAACTTCATATAACAGCAAAAAAATGCATGTGGCTTTGTTTCCACCAAGTTAGCCATGAGGCAAGTGACTTGAAAATATATATGACTATCAAAACTCTAAAATCAGCATTCAAATCCACCTACTCTCAGATTTTTAAGGAAAGAATTACCTTCATATACAAACCATCTCTGCCCTGTGGCAGATGCGAGCTGTCAAGTGTACATTGTGCTGAAAATGGAAACCACTGAACTCACTTCCTCTATTCTTAGCTTTTCTTTCACACAAAATAAAGCAGCTTAGGAAAAAGCATAAATAAGCACAAAAAAGACTAATACCATATGTTCCAAAGACTGTCTCTTTGACACAGGCAATTAAAAAATGTATTACCAATAGTTTATAAAGAGTACTCTGCACTGAGGAAAGGAAACAAAGAAAAATTTCTCATGACAATGAGTTTCTCTGTAACTGATATCCTACACATCCTACACTGCAAATGGAGTCCCACTTGGTTTCTAACCTATGTATCAATACCTTTTAACCACCTAGCATCTTCTAAAAAAATCCTCAAATCACTGCATACAGCTACCTAATGTTCAGTCTGTTCACATCTCTGAAGAGCAGGGCCTATCAAAAAAGTCAGAAAATTAAGGAGGGAGGGGGCACAAATTACATGATCCACTATGATTTGAAAAATATGTGAGTGGCTGAACATTTTCTAGCTAGAAGGATGGACATCCTGAAATGGAGACAGAAATCAGTTCAAGAAATCAACAGGTTCTGGTGTGCCAGTGTTCCAGCTAACTCTGTTCTGCTTTTATTAAGAGTTTAACAAACTGACCTTTCACAATAATCTCATCTGTTGAACAGTGCAGGACAAGTGCTGAATGAGTGAGTAGCCCACCTCAATGAACTAATCTGAATTAGAAGTCAGAATATAAAGGAGTACTACAATTTCTCATTGCTAAAGAACATTTGTAACCTCTCCATTTTAAGAACTGCTTTGAAAAACCTACTCTGCAGAGAGATTTCAAAGGCCACATCCAATAGGAATATGGAAAAATAGCCATTTATGGGCTGCAGCCTACTTTTAGCAGTGTGCCTTTCCTTTCAGCACCAGCCTGCTTATCAGCACATAAACAATTTTTTTTATTTTTGCCACACCCATTTAAAGGAACAACTACGTCAGAACTTTGCCAGCAATAAACTTTATCATTATGGCATTTTGACCATTTTCCCAATATTTAAATACAGTTAAGTGGCAACTGCTACATACATTTGTCAGGCCTTCTCACTCTAGAAGCCATTTTAGCATTTCTTCTATGTAAGTTAGAACTTGATACCCAGACTTTCCTCCTGTAAATGAGATGAAACTCACACTATAAGCCAGAACAGAAATAACAACAAAATCCAGGTTTTACACTTGCCAGTTCATAAATTAAGTAGTAGTAAAAAGACCTCAAGTATAACACGTTAGCATTTTTCCTAAATCTCTCCACCGAAGTAATTACTTATTTTCAAGCTAAACAAAATTAAAGTGAGGCAGAAACACTCGAGTTGAAAAAGAATGGCTCCAAACCACAGTGTGGGTGGGTTAAAGAGCAGGCCACAAGTTTAGTTACCACAGATAAGTCTCCAGGCATAGTGACTGCCTGCAAAGAACCCTCAGTGGGACCCATGCTTAGGGGGCATCACACCATTCCTTTAGTTTGGGGAGAAACCATTTGGAGAAAGGAAGGCAAACACACCAGTCTATTAGAATCCTAGATTTCTGTCCTCTCCCCAAGGCTAGAGGGCCACAAGCTTGAGAGCTGTACTCTCCTCTTGAACACTGGGCCTCGATCATATCAATGATACTGGACCTGAAGCTACAAAAAGCACATAAAGAAAAACCAGAAATACAACTCCAAAACGAGCTACAAAGAAAGCAAGAAACCTCTGCTGCCAGAACCAACCTGCCTGTTTCAGGAAACTCCTTTTTCAATTACTTTGCAGCTCATTCATAGCATGGCAAAGCATCTCATTACATAAAAGGCAAGGGGAAGGGGGAGGGGAGGAAAAGAAACACCCTGAAAAAAAAAAAAGAATCAGATTCTTCTTGCCAACTAGGCTAGAATAAAGCTGTGCAGGAATGTAAAAATGTTCTTGCTACGACCAGCTGTCAGATGACACCTTCCTAGGTGAGAGATCAACAGCAAGAACATTTTGCTCCCCTCAGCATTCTCTGGTTTTAACTGATTTACATCAGTAGAAATTGAGTCGTTTTGATTCAGTGTTTTACATTTAGGCACGTTACAACACTCATGGTCACTTCAAGCTGTACAGTGTTTTTATTATTCTGCATTCAGCTCCCAACACAGAAGCCTCCATTGAAGCACAACTTGACATCTAGCAAAGCATAGACACCCTCTGATCCTCCCCCAGTCAACATTATTCAGATATTCAGAACATATAACAGTACCCAGTTAAGAGGAAAGCCTGCAAAAGATTGGGGAGCAGGGTGAAACAGGGAAAAAAACCCCATTTTTCAGGACTGAACACATGGTTCTTGAATTCTGGTTCATGAAAACAGTGAAGCCACTCTGAGCTCTCAGACTCCCTCTTCCACAGCTCAAGTGTGAAACTTGCAGATTTCTGTACATTTCTCGTTCCTCATTATCCTTCATCAATGCATAGAGAATTCATGCAGAACCATGACAGATCTTGTCCAAAGCTTTTTCAAATATGCTGCCTCAATCAAGACCACTCAAATCCAGATTTTAGCAATACCAACTTGGCTACACACTTCCAAAAATTAACCATGCAGTTCTTAAAAGCTTTCCTCATGAGGGAACTAAGTTGAAGCCATGCTCTTTCCTGAGCTATGGTCCTAACCAGTATAGCCCATCTCTGCAAAGCCACATGCACAAAATATGACGAAGAATAAGACCAGCAAGCTACTGCTACCTTGTCAGTACCTTTACTAATAGTTTCTCTGATTGAGTTCTTTTTGCCAAATTTATTTGGCCAGCAATCCTCTGGCAGAAGAGATTTCACTGAGTATCACTAGGTGAGCACCCTTCACATGAGATTGAAGTCTCTCCTTCAGAGCTAAGCAGTGTGCTCAGTGATCCTCATCTAATCAGCAGAACAGACTTGTTCCAGACCTCCCAGAAGTTTAAATTAAAGAACAAATGACAGTTCTTTAAATAGAGTAAATACTGGTGAGGACATATTAGGAAGGAGATGATTTCCAATTATTGTAAGACAGAAATAGCAGGATTTGGAAGAGTGACTCCTGACATGATAGATACCTCACCAACTCTTTATTTCTTCAAAGACAACATACATGCAGACACTAACTACAGCGTGACAGAAAACATTCACAGAAGCACTTCAAAATCAGCTTTGTACTGTTCACCTCCAACCCTGTCTCCCCAAAACCCACTCCCAAGCTCTTCTGTCTATTATTAAATTCAGTCCCTAAGAATAAATGAAAGACAAAACAACAGTCCCTTATAATTTTCCAAAGTTCACAACTGCTAAATCTGAAGGCAATCACTAAAGAGCAAGCAAGTGGTACTTTTACTACCGGGTTTAAAATTCCTCCTTTCACCTTTAGAGATGACTGAAAACTGAGGCTACTACTCCTGCCTATCTTCACTACAATGGTACACAGGTCTCATTGGACAATACTGTTGCACAGGCACATTCAGTCATGTATACTCTTCCTGGTGTGCCATCAAGTTTCTATATAAAAAGGAGCATTCTTTCCCTCAAAATAAGTATCTAAATAAAAATTACAATATATTACGGAGCTATTACTTGCTATACATTCTCCTTTTGGAGGAGAAGGAGAAAAGCAAGACAAAATTCTCATCAGGACTTGTAAAGCTGAGACGCTGGAGTTAAAAACAGCCAGTGCAAAACTTTTCAATGCTAAAATCTACAGGGGAAAAAAAAAGGCACTACAGAACAAAATAATAATTACATCCTTTTAAAAGTTAGAACTGTGATTTCAGATGTAATGTTTTTACCTTTGGGGAAATATTAGTCTCTGCTCAAAACTGACAGTGTATGATGGTACAGAACAGCAAAGAGACTAAGGTGAGTTGGTTTATGTGCTCTCTCCAGCTTCAGCTGATCTGCCTCTGAATTCCAGGTCAAAGCACTTTATCTGTCTGCACAAAACATACTACCACAAAAAAACATGCATGCACAAAGAATACTACTACAGGACTCCTGTGGACTTTTTCTTGTAAGCCTGATAAAAGCATCTGCTGAATTCCAGGTGATGATACCTACACAGCTCCCATGCACCAAATACTTCTCAGAGCTCTTCTCCTCCTCTGATAGCAGTAAGGCACTACAAGGATGACTGAGCCCCACCTTCCTTGTCACCAGAGTAACTTACCACAAGGCACACGATGGAAGAACCAAGTTCAGCTAATAAAGCCTGAGCTGATTTAGCAATCTGCTATTAGATACAATACAGCTTGTGCATCCTGCACAATCAGGCAAGGTTGCAGTGTTGAATTCCACAAATATTTTCATGCAGATCTGCTGCAAGCAGCAAAGGGGCATGATCTCCACAAGGCTTAAAATACTGTCTCCCTGCAGTCTACCTGCACTGTGGCTCAAAGTACCAATCAAGGAACTGAAACTGGACAAACCATCACAGTCCACACCAACTTAGTCATAAGAAATCTATTTCCTAGGCACGGTGAAAGTCTCCTGGTGTCCTGCAAGTGCTAGATTTTCCAGTTTTCCTTTAAGTAAGGCATGTCTCTAGACAGGAAATGTTTAAAGCCTTTTCAAATTCACTGTAGAATCACCTGGATACAGCTCAGTTCCTAGGAGAGGAATAAATTAAAAAGAACCTTGAACGGATCTTTCTGAAAAGGTTTAAGTTTCTCTAACATCCACCTTCTAAACATTAAACTACTTTGCAGTAACAGACTGGTTGCTTTTAAGAGAAGTCATATTCCTGTAAGTACAATGCATAAGGTTTACTAGAAGGTTTACACCTTTCCAGACTAGCTTTAGGTACCACATATAAACAGTCCACTTCTACACGTGCACTCATTTAAGAGAAAATGTGTGGTTTTTTTCTAGGGCTATGAAAAAGACCACTTACAAAATGAAATGCTACCTCTCCTTTAATCTCCCTGTACCCATCCAACTGGGCATTAAGTGATGTGCCCCCGAGCATCCTGCAGGGAGGGACTCTCCAGCTGCCAGGCTCAGGCTGTCCAGTGAGCAATGCCCTACAGGCACTCTGTGAAGTGGCAGCACAGAGAGCAAAGCTCACCTTGACATCCAAGTTTGTATTTAATCAAGTAATCCTTCAATTGTGAATCAGAGTACACCGGCTGACAGGTCACATGCTTCTGGCTGCTCCACTTTTAGAGGAAGTTAGGCTCTTTATTGCAAGATAGTCTGAATGCCAACAAAAACAGATGGAGATCAGGTCTAAACAACCTTTCTGGCTGTGCTCAAAACTACTGCCATACAGGATCAGGAGATATCAACAAAGCCATGAGAAAGGAAACAGAAAGTGTTTAGATGAGAAGGACAGCAGAGACAGTGAGAAATAAAACCCCAAACCAGGTTCCAAAAATACACATACTAAGAAGAAATGCAAATTAGAAGAAGCAACATTTCCATCAGTTAATAACTTAATATTTCACACATTTAATATTTTGCACAACAAATTCGAATACGAAAAGGCAAAGTTTATACATTAAAACTCTACCGGCTAAAAAAGGCATTCATTACTTGAGTGATGCTCCATCAAGCTTACAGACTAGGTCAGAAAATGTAAATGCTGACACATTGAAAAGCATCCTCACTGTCCACCTTAGAAAGGTTAATTGTTACTCACTTGTAAGTGAACAGTTTCCAACCTCTTTTATTTGTAAAGAGGTTTTGGAGTAGGAGTATTGTGTGAGATGCTGCCTAGAACATAAGTTCATCAGAAACACATCAGTCTGAAATGATCTGCTCACTTGAAACAAACAACCCTCTGAACTATGCACCCTGCCTGCTGGGCAAGACAAAAGCACTCACGTAGGACTAAAGATAAGGGATCCAACACCTCCTTCACTTCAGCTGTTTTCAGCACCTGGGCTGACAAAAGACACAGACAGGCTGCAACATCTCTCTTGCAAGCCACATCCAGAAATGTTCTGTAGGAGTTCAGTTGGATTCCTTGAAGACAGTGCTGGTGAACAAGTTTCTCACTGTGAGATCTCAAAGCATTCCAGACTAAGAACTAGTTTGAATATTTTTATCCCAAGGAGCAAAGTTACTGTGACATTACTGAATAAAACCTCCAACCTGACAATCAAGCTCACTGCAAACCGTGCCTCATGTAACCAGGACACCTTAACTATGCTCACATAGTTCCATCATCCCTTCCATTTCCCTTCTCATCTTGGATTCTGTGTAAAATGCTGTAATTTGGGGTATCATGTTCAGCTTCAGAGCATTTATGTTATACATACACTGAATATTTTGATTTACTGAATGGGCTTAGGAGTCTGGCAGCTGGGTAAGTTACCATTGTACAACTGGATCAAGTGAAGCCTTTCCAAAGCAGCGAGGAAAATGAATGTGTTTAGGAAGTTGTTTGCACAGACAAGAATTGTTAGGTATAAAATTTGGTTTTGTTAGGGACACAAGACAGGTTAAACAGAATGTAACCACTACATAAACAAATGGCTCTGTAACTACTCATAAGGGCAACAGATAATACTACCTTGGGTCTGCCATTGCTGCCAGGGGACTGAATGTCAGGCTCTGAGTCCACCAAAATAACTCTGTGTGACTTTCTGTAATTTTCCATGTTTGAGTTTTTTTTAAGGGAATCTGACTCTTCATGAGATGAAAAATCCAAAAACAGTCAAAAAAGCTTCTGCTATACTTTGGTGATACCCTGCCCTAAGTCTTGTTTTTGGAGTATGGGAATTACATAACATGTTTATTTCTGTATTTTTGTTGATACTTTTTTTTGTATAATGAAATACAAGGGAAAGACAAAATTACAATAAAGCTGAAAACTTCAAACCTCTGACATTCTCTGAAAAATTCAGTTTCCAGCTGTTATATTCAATAAAATGCTTCCCTCAACAGACTACAAAACAAAAGGTTTGACATATACAGGCACTTTCCCACAGTGACAGTTTTAACAGAACTATTAGATCTTCCATCACAGAAGAACCTGTTTATTCCTTCTTCTATCAATCACCACACATTTACTTTAACACTGAGCAGAAGCAGGGATGCTTTTAACACTTAGATGATCATGACTGAATAGTTCAGATAGGTTAAAAAGAACCCCAAAGGAAGCAGCTCTTCTACCTCAGACTGACACACTCTTCCAGAAGAGATGTTGTGCTGGTTTTAGGTTTGGCTTTTTTTTTTTTTTTAATTAAAACACTCTGTATTACAACTCTTCTAGAAAAAGAGTGAGCAGAATAATTTTGCACCAAATTCTATTTCTTTATATTCTAAGAATTTCAGGACTTGTGTAACCATCTTCACAAAAAAAAAATCACCAAGGAAAGAACTGTATTTTAATTCTCTGCATCTGTACATATCTAACAGTTTAACAAATGTTTTTAACATACTAATATATGTTGAGGTGTGTGGGTTACACTAAGAACAGTACTAGTGGAGCTAAGGATACTATTAAGATAAAGATTATTGGTATAAAAATGGAAAACAGAACCTTAAATAATTTCAAAGGTCCTTTTGTGATGACAGGGCAGCTATAGAAAATAGGGCAGCAATACATTGAGCAGATACAAAAATAGGAAATTGACAAACTAGAATGTTGAAACAGAAGTTTCCCAAATACAAATACTCTAAAAAGCCCAGAGGGTGTAAATAAAGAAGCTCAGGCTAAAGCCTTTAAATCTTTTATCGCAAAATTTCTTAAGGATGTTGCAATACAACAGTTAACTTGACACAATGGAACAAGGAGGCTTAGAAGATGTGGCTTGTGTCCTCTTATAGAAACAGAAAGTCAGTGAATGACTACAATTTAACAGATTTCAGAAAGCCTAGAAATTATTAGAAATGAGAAAGGTAAACTAAACCTTAGCATTGCAACTGGCCGAAATTAATACAAAAATACTGCTTATACATCAATCCTACACTTTCTAGAAGTCATAAAGGTACCTGATCAAGAGAAATTTTAACTTTCTGTTCTGAAGCCTCCTGAACTATTTATTGTACCTGTATCCCATACACAGAGATGTATCATAAAGGTTTCTGTGTTATTTGAAGTGAAAAAACCTCCGATGTTATACAGGCATGACTATCCCAGAAGTTAAGAGAATGCTCAAAACACTGACTGGGCTGACCAAGCAAAAATCAACACCGAAATGAGTTTGGTTCTCAGCTCCTTCACACTGATAAACAGCTCTGGTCAAACTTGTATTAAATTGTCCAATGAAGTAAGAATGAAGAGTCAGAGGTATTCCACCTTTCCTATGGAAGTCAGTAACATACAAACTTGTTTGTTTTCTAAGCAGGTAATGCAAACATACAAAAACGACACCAGGCCTCGTTCCCAGGCGAGGAGAGGTGCAGGTTTCTGACAGATGATGTTCCCCAGTGCTCTGTCCCCACCAAACCTGGTAGTTACCACTTTTCCATGAATCCCAAGGTCCTTGGGGAAGCTGCGCTACAGGCCCAGCACCCGCTTGGTGGGGAAGTCCTGCAGCAGGTCCGCCCGCCAGCGCGCCTGGTATGTAATTTACAGCGCACCCACACACCCTGCGATTAACTTCACTTCGCCTTTAATCAGTTTTAGAGGCTCTTACGTGCTCCTGGATGCGGCGCGGCCACCCCTGAACAAAGGGGGCAGGGAGGGAGGGCAATCCCTTGGCCGCGGCGGGGCTGCAGGTACGCGGCCCCGAGGCCTCCCGTTACCTCGGAGCAGCCCCTGCCTCTCCCTCGCTCCCCGGCGAGGCGGCCGGCCCGGCTCTCCCCCAGGCCGAACGCGGCCCCCCCGCGGCCCCGCTC
>VZRZ01008460.1:4051827-4067055 GCA_013398175.1 Climacteris rufus | reverse complement strand
CGGCCCCGGCGTCACAGCGCCCGCCTCCTCGGGCGGGCAGGCACCGGGGCACGGAGCGGGGAGGGGCCGCGGGGACCCCTCAGCGTCAGCCACCCCGGGCCGGGGAGCGCGGCCGCCTGCGCTGTCACAGAATCACCAATAGGTTGGAAAAGATCTCTGAGATCATCGAGTCCAACCTGTGACCTAACACACCTTGTCAACCAGAGCATGGCACTGAGTGCCACGTCCAGTCTGTCCTTAAACACTTCCAGGGACGGTGACTCCAAAACCTCCCTGGGCAACCCGTTCCAATGTCTAATCAGTGTTTCTGTGAAGAAATTCTCTCTAATGTCTAACCTAAACCTCCCCTGGCACATCGTAAGACTTTGTCCCCTTGTCCTGTGGCTGGGAGAAGAGCCTGGCTCCCACCTGGCTACACCCTCCTGTCAGGGGCTTGTAGGGAGTGATAAGGTCCCCCTGAGCCTCCTCCTTTCCAGGCTGAGCCCCCAGCTCCCTCAGCCACTCCTCATAGGACTTCTGCTTCAAACCCTTCACCAGCTCCATTTTCCTTCTCTGGCCCCACTCCAGCCCCTCAATATCTTCCCTGAACTGAGGGCCCCAGAATTGGACACAGCACTCAAGGTGTGGCCTCACCAGTGGCAATGCCGACCCCTCGGGCGCTGTCGCAGGGTCCCTCCTGCACAGTCACAGCGCTGGTCCTCCGGCCCCAATGACCCCAACACCCCGTCACCCCTGTACCCCTGCTCCTGTGCCCCAGAGACACAGGGTGCAAACAGCTGAGGGGATATTTGATAGGAGTTACTTGCTTTTGTAACAAAACCGGTGATGTCGTCTTGTCTCAGGGGTGCTCCTGGCAGCCAGCTGTGGCAGAGGTGGTGAGGGCAGGTCCGGTTCGTCCGTGGAGGTTCAGCTCCCAGTTCGGGGTGCTTGGCTCTTTCTTGGCTCCCCAGGAGGGTTCCCCCCTCGAGCAGCCCTCCCCACCCTGCACTGGCTGCCGCAGGGCTCTCCCAACACACCGCTCTGTCCCTGACCACCACCTGCTGCCCTGGTGAGGTGGGCTGCCCCCCGCATTCTACCGGGGCCTGGAGAGGGGAAAATAACAGTGTTTTGGAGTGACTTTTTTCCCATTCATGCATGAGTCACCTGTCCGTGTGTGTGATTCACGTTCCTATACATGAAAGTTTTGCCAATTACTCAAGCAAAGCTAAAACTGACGTCTTTTAAGGCACTGATCTTCCCTGCACCCCTCTGAGCAAGAGTATAGAAATCACATGGATCCATCACAAATATCCTCATGGGTATGCAAGAACTTCCCTCAGACTCACAGGTTTCTAGGTCTAAAAGCCAAGATAAAGTAAGGTAAGCTGGAGATGTTGGATTGCTGGCCATACCAGAGCTATCCTGCTCAGAGGGTGGGTCCCTTCAGAAAGGATGTGACAGCAGGCAGTCTCCCTCCCTTAGGACTCAGAGGAATGTTGCACTGTGGCAAGGAACACAAAACACCTCTGTTGAAGGTAAGGTTGTGTTAAAACAGACTAAAGCCAAGAATTTCAAAGTTAGGCAGTCTTTCCATCCTTAACTCACTGCGGTTTGAACCAAAAAACAAACAGTGATGTTTATTAAGGATAGGCTCGTGGCTCATGGTGGAATTTTTTTTTCCCAACTTGCCAGTTTGTTAAGCCTTTACTGTTACTAAAATATTGACTTTCTTCTGCACCTTTTTTAAAAAAATAACATGAGTTTGAAAGGCTTCTGTGTGATAGTTATACATCTAAGTTACTTAAGACCATAGAGGAAGTTCATTTTAATGCGTGGAAAGTTTAATGTAAGTATTTTCTGAAAATTTATACTATATACTTCAGTTCAAAAATGTTTTCCATTAATAAATCTCTGGGAAGAAATGGGGATTTCTACTGACAAAAAGCTTTCTTTTTTATGTACAGTGGTTCAGTAAATAAATGAATGAATATTCACTCACGGTACTTCTGAATCCTGCCTGTTTCATTCTGCTCAAACGTATTTAAATCACTTCTCCTTTTACCTTTTAATAATCTTTAGAACATGACCCCTGAAAAAATCCTGACAAATGAAATAGGATGATTTTTATTTCGTGCTGTTGATGTATTGCAGATCTTCTGCTCCTCTTCTGCTTCTGAGGCTTTGCTTTTCTCTTTCTATCCATCCATTACTTTGATTTCTCTCCCCAGATTCCTGCTAACTGCTTATCTCAGCCTTGTCTTGATATTGTACTCTCCCTCACATATTTTATCTTAAAGGCATCTTTTTACTTTGTATCAGAGAGTAGTAATTGCCAATCCATTCTTCCTGTTTTGGACCCATATACTGAGACTTTTAGCTTTTTATGCATTTCTGACTTGCATGAAGCTTAATATAACATTAAAGAGACTGTAGCAGATTTATTTAAGAGAATTCTATTCTGCTCTTGCAGGAGAACTGCAAAACACGTGATTAGGTATTCACCCCAGCAATGATATCTGTAGCTGTCTCCCAGCAATGGCAGGTTGACCAAGAAAACTACAGTCACAAAAACACAAAGGAAAACATCCCATGAAAAGGCAGGTCAGAAAGTCCCAAGATGATTTGGTGAGCAAAGCTAGGGAGGAAAATCTGTCAGGGAATCTTAAGTAATCAGCTGGTCATGTAATGACTGAATCATGGAGCCAGGCTGTGAAGTGAGGTAGGCTGGCACCATAACATCTGAGAAAAGGGCTGTAATATTGTATGCCAGTCTGTAATTAGCAAATTCTAGTTTGTGCACTAAGAAAGACAGATGGTCAGTTGCTGATATTGCTGTATGAAAGACCTTCCCTGCTCCCTCCCAACCTGACCTGTAAATACCTGGTGCTGCTGTTTTCCAAGAGTTAAAATGTGTCTATAATTCACTTTGGACAGCTCTCAGGGCCTCACAGTAGCAATGTGACCCAAGTCAGACCTTCAACTGTTTCATGTTTTTTAACTACTATTTTTGTGTTGCTGGTGTGAAAATATAATTATTTTTACTTCAGAAGACTGCAGGGAGCTAGCAAAACACAGACCTTTTTGAAAGTGCCTGCATCACGTTAGCTGCTTTAGACCTACCACAAAAAGTGGCAGAAATGTCTCTCATACTTTCAAACATAAATGAATAAAATGAAATTATTTGCAATGCTAAACACAAAAATACTGCATCTAACAGCTGTGGACTCCAGGGTCTCCTCATGGTGATTTACTGGGGGGAGGGAGGGAGCAGATATCTGATCTGGTTCTAGCAGAGCTGATAGAAAGTCAACATAAGGGAAGATTCCCACATGTCCCTAGGAAATGTGCTGTCCAGTTTCTGCATATCAGGGTGGATCTAGGTGTTCTGGACCCTTCAGTGCCTTTACAAAGTTCAGCTGGCTGGTGTGGCACTGACCTGGGCTCGTGGTGATAATCCCATGTAATGCATTTGGTGGTATCCACAATTCTCCTGTCTGGCACCTTTCTCTCAATACAAGCAGCACAGCTAAAGGTCCAGCCCACAGAAGTGGAATCTCAGCATACCAAACTGGTAACATTCAATGCTTTTCATTGTTTTAAGTCTGAAACACCTTGCCAAAGATACTGTGGAAGTTAAAAGTTGTCTGGGATTGGGGGAAAAAAGGGACACATATTTATTTTATTAATGAGAACATCGGGGATGTAAAAGGAAGAATTAAAATGTTTTTGTAAGTATATAATTTGTCAGTTCTTTGACATAAATCAGTCTCTGATTCACAGGCATTGGGGAAATCACTTTGTCTTCAAGGCAGCTTATTTAGGACCTTCAGAATTTCCAGCACTGACACTATAAGCTGCTAGTACACACTGATGTGGGAGATAAAGGTAGTTCTTGTCAATCCCTTATTACAACTTTGATATTGATGTATCCAATTAATAATTTAAAATTTTGAAGCCTTGCAGCTGGACTAGAAACAGTGTCATAATACATCCACTTCTTCCCATCACCTTCATTCCCATGTCCAGAATCCATCTTGTCTCCCCTCATTCTCCCACCTTCCCTGCAGCCTCTGTAGCTCTGGATTCCCCCAGAGGAGGCAGCTCAGTCATTCTGCAGGACACCAAGAGCTCCTCCAGCACAAATGGATTATTTGGACAATTCAGCTGCCAAAGCCTGCCAGTGCCAACTAAGTGTTAAAAAAAGGAGATTTTCCTCAAAACTGTGCATTTTCCCCAGGAGACAACAATGGCACATCCTTGACACAAGGATGATCCCTTTACCACATTCCACATCGTCAAAAGAAAGGGAGCAAAATGATATTTCTTAGCAGGGCAAAATGATACATCTTTGTGCAATCTTCCTGTTAGAAATGGCTGAACTATTTTTTAATTGACACTTCCTGTACTTTTAAGGAAAATAATCAGGCTGAAGTAAATGCCTAGGATGGAAGGCATGGGTGAGGGATGCTGGTTCACCATCTCCTTCAATGTAAAAACTAAGGATCATTAAATCAAACAAGCAGATGCCAAGTTCAAAACAAACAAAAGAAGGCACTTCTTCACACAGGGTATAGTTAAGCTGGTGAACTATTTGCTACAGGCCAGAAGTGACTGAACAGTTTAATGGAAGGAAAAAAAAACCCCTAACATTGGGAAATACTGTTTGTAAAACCAGCACCTCTGGTTGAGGAAGTAGGTGAGCTGCAAATCACCTCAGGGAAGTGCAGCTACTGCCCCTGCTCACTCCATCCTCATCCTCTTCCCTGAGCCTCTCCCACCAGCTCCAGCCAGGGAGGAGCTCCCGTGGTGGATGGATGGGCTTTGTCCTTGCATGATTGGCCTGTTCCACGTGGAAGCTTCAAGCTGGACAGTTAACATTTGGCCAAAGTACCCAGCTGGGACGGGAGGAACTGCCCTGCAATGGTAGGCAGAGGTACCTGCTAACAGGACACGTAGACATGGTGTCTGTGGTACCAGATGAGTTTGTAGCAGAGTTTCATTTCTTTCTGGGAATTTTGCATTGACAGAATCTTTAATTTTCCATAACAGAAAAAAAAAAAATCAGTGAGTTGTCTTTATGTGGGTACTAAGCTGATAGTGGATGTGTGTTGTACCAGTGTAGTGAATGGTGAGTCACAACATTACTAAGGCTTATGATAAATTGAATGGACTATTCACAAGTTCAAGGGCAACATTTCCACCTTCAACACAAAAAGATACTTGTACTGGTGAACTTTTTATTTCAATAGTATTTGGCTTAAAATAGATAATCTTCTGTAGGATAGTCCTGTGCTTCCAGGATTGCAGCATAAGTGAGATGGGGCCGCTGTTTTGTTTCTGACCTCTTTATTACAATTATGCTTTACTTACACTTCCATCTCTAAAATAAGCCACACATCTCTAAATGCACACACAGGGAGACACACACATATATATTTATATGTAATTACATCCACTTCGGTAGTTTAATATCACAGAACATTGATATTCTCAAATAGTGTTCTCATACATTCTTCTCCCTGTTTGCAAATGCATTTTGTAATTTTAAATAACTCTTCCCTGCTCTAATTTCCCCCCTTAGCAGGAAACCAGAATTTCAGCAAAGCTTGCGCTCTTGGAATACCAAAAATAGTTTGGTCACAACAGTGGAAGGGGTGAAGGAAGTGAGAGGCCCCACCAGTGGGCAAACAGAATGCTGGTCCCAACAGCACAGTGTCTTTACATAGCTAGTCCAACTTTTTTTTCTCCTAAATTTTTTAGTAAAATGCATACAGTATTTATAGAATTAAAAACATTTCTATATAAGGGAACAGCAACAAGAAGCTGGTTCTGGTGGAATTCCTACACTAGCAAAGCACCCCCTCCAAAGAGGCTGATAGCCCAGGGCAGAACTCCGGGCAGGATACCTGTGGGGGCAGGCTGCTCTGCCAGCAGCAAGAAAAGGGTGGAGAGAAAGAGAAACAAAATGAGTTAAAGAAGAGAGAGCAAAGAGGAAAAAAAAGAGATAATTTAAAAAATATACCAACAGGAAAACTAGGAGGGAAAGGAAAGGATAAAGGAGAAGGAAAAAAATATTTAGAAAGAAATAGTCTCTTCTTGGTAATTCTCACATGGAATTACTGTACTAAAGGAAGGGATCTCCTTACCTTTCCTACCATGCCTTCAATATTTTTTGGTGCCTGGCTTCTGTTGCTCTCAAGGAGAAGATGGTCTCTTCAGCTCAGCCTCCACCCAAGCTGGTCCTTGTCTGCAGCAAGGCAGTGATGAGCTGGTGCAGGCAACTGGGAGGGGGAAAAGAGAAGAATGAAGTGCTGGGACACTAGCTGTGAGCAGGAGACTGTTTTTTCCCCTACTTTACCAGGCTTGTAGCACCAAACCAAAGCCACACTAACACGTGTGCATACACACATACAGACACACACACACAGACACAGACACATAGACACAGACACGTGCATGCAGATGCACACACATCTTGGTCCCTGTCCCCAGAGCCTCAGCCATCCCTCCTGAGAGGCCAGGGCCATCAGCTTGCTTTGTGCTGCTCTGCCACTTGCCTCTCAAGCCCGCTGCCCTCCTCGCTGGCCGCAGCCACAACGCCTGCCTGTTGGGCCCTGACAGCGCTCTTGGCTCCCGGGAAGAAGCATTCACACACGATGGCAGCTCGAGAGAAAAGTTGAAAAGGAATCAAAGCCATCTCTGTTGAAATAAACATCTGCTCTGCGTTCAGTATCGTGGCAACAGGGCTCACAAAATGCACGGGCAGCCCTCCAAGGGCTCCTGGCACATCACAGCTATCAGTACCTGCTGAAAACAGGCTGATGGAGCGGTCACGGCACAGTGGGGAGCACAGACGGGGACGCTCAGAAGAGAAAACTTTGGTCAAAGCTAGAAATAACTTCACAGTTCCCCTGGAGGATTGCAGCTCAGAAATGCACTGCCCCTGCAGCGACGTTGGCAGCCAGGAAGAAACGGTGGCACCACAGTTCCTTCCATGTGGCTGAGACGTGTGCTCATCGCCCCAGCCCACGGACAGTTTCTTCCCAGTCGCCCCAATGCAGGCAGAAGAAGAAAGCAGTGGGACGTGGCTGTGGAAAAGCACTTGTCCCTGGAAACCATTCAAGGAGATGGGTTTGATGGTTCTCAGTTTACATTCGGTTCCCTGAGGAGTGGTCAGGGTGGCAGAAACCCATTGCATTTGCCTCTACCTAGAGGTTCTGCCAAAACAAACTGGGATATTAAATGCAAGCCTTTCCATTTAGCTCTCCATTCCCATATCCCTGCAGAGGCAGCATTGTGACACAAAGTCGAGCTGAGTCCAAACAAGGCAGTGACAGTCACAGCCAGTGGGTCCAAGTGCTCCATTTGTTATGTATATTCTTTGCTTTTAGTGATGGTTCCTTAGAAGGGGAAAGACCACAGCTTGGGTTATGGAGACTCACCTGAATCTTCAGCTGGAACTTAGCAACGATGGCAAGGCGTCTTTTTAATGAGTGAATTGGGTGTGGTTGAGCCAGGAGTCAATGTGAAGAGAGGATCTGATAACACCACTGTTACTGAGCTCCTTAGAGCAGAAATACACACGAAATGCAGGAATCTGATAGCTTCCTGGGAGAGGGAAGAGAGATATTCTTGTCTCCAGTACAACTTACCCAATTTTCCCTCAGAGCACTAAGTGACAAACATGGCCTTCACTGAGAGCTTTAAAAGAAAATTGTTGTTTTCATAAAAGACATACTCAATTGAATTGGTTGTTAGACGGGACATTGAACAAGAGGAGAGAATGGAACAAATCTATTGGAAAAATGTCCAAAAGCCACTGGATTATGGGAAATGAGACTCAACATCTGCGTCCCGGTTGGGCTGTCACTCAAGAGCAACAAGCACGCAGCTTTGTGTGTGCTACTTGTTGTCACAGATGGTGATCCTTGTGTGGAGAAAATCAGGAGATGCTCAAGACTTCAGCAAGGACAGTGAGAGAGAAAGGGAGGGCAATCTGAGATTAAGATGAGGTGTTGAGAGCTTTGTCAGTTTTATAGCAAGACAGGGTAAAAGGATGACAGAAATGAAAAGGAAACACAGGGCTAGCAGAAAATCCTGCTAGGTTTTAATCTCTGAATATGTAAGTAGAATGATCTGAAAAATTTCCTGGCTTCACAACTCTTGTTTCCAGGAAATGAACCCTCAAGCAATGCTGCAAGCCAACCCAGCTGCCATCACAGCTGTGACTAGCCAGGGGACAAATGGGGTGACGATAGGGTGACAGTCCTCAGTCCCAGACCTGCAATCAGACTGGTACAGGCAGTACCAGTAGGTAGGTAAAATACCTACCTGGTAGGTAAAATAAAAGTCCAAGCAAGGGCCAGGGTTTCTCTGGGTGAACGGGTGAGACCAAGGCACCAGCGTGGTGAGTGTGTGGATCTAATTACGTTCAGTGACAGAGGCTGCAGCAAGAAAGGGAAATTTCCACTACAGAGTCATTTTTCTGCCAACTAAGAGCAACCAAAGAGCAGATGACTCATGAGCACACATCTCCCCTGGCTGCTTTGGGAACTCTCCTCTATCTGGTCCAACTGCTACGTACACTTATCCCTTGTGCTGATGAGGAAGTCAGACATAAACATGTGGATCAAGGCCAGCAAGGCTACTGGTGAGACTGTAAATGCCATGAGGGTGCCAGTGTGACCTGTGTGCTAGAAGGCTGCATCTATAAAACACACAATGGGTGGTGAACCCTTCATGTGTGCTAGTGCTTGGCCATCTTTGCATCCAGGAAAGCGTGTGTATTTTTCAGAGAAACATAAATAACAGTGAAGCCTAGTTAAATAACACCCTCTACTACCAGATGTTGAACAGCACACTCAGCCCAGGAAACTGCCACTCTAAAGGTTGAAGTAGGGGGAGGATATGAGTGAGAAAGGGACGAAGGGAAGAGGAAGCTTCACAGACCCTTTTACCTTTCACTGCTAACGAGCTGCTGAATACATGGGCCACTGGTTCCCTCTTGCTCAATGTGTGAATGAGGAACGGCAGCAAAATAACCTACCAGAAAGTGTGAAAGGATCCATCCCCAGGAGATGTGTCAAGAGTGTCAAGAGTGTCAAGAGTGCACTCCAAAGGCTGATCTTCCTGCTATGTTTGAAGAGTCTGCCATGGAGCAAAATGTTTACTAGACTGACTGAGATACTAATGGGAATCGGGATAGATGGGAGAAGAGGGAAACAAAGAAGTCAGCACAACAGAGGAGAGCTGAACTTTCATAAGAGGGAAGTGAGGAAAGCTTGTTTATGAGCTGCTTTGTCAGGAAATCCTGTGACTAACCTTATTTCGCACACCGATTTTATAGACCAAAGTTGTATTTGTGGCAGGCAGGATAAAATGCTTAACCAGGCTGTGAAAAGGTGGGCTGACCATTCCTTTGAAAGGTTACAGCACTCTTTGAAAGCTCTCCTGCCGTGAGAGCATCCCACCAGAGCAAGGCTTTGCCTTTGCAGCAGACACTACTGCCTCGGGGCCCAGTAGCAGATTTTGTAACCCTGGAGAGGAAATAAACCCAGCAAAGCTGTGTCTTCTTGCAATTATTTTTGCAATTTAGAGAGAGCAAATTTGACATGTTTAGTTTTGCACTGTGGTGCTCTGATTGCTCCTGAGCAGCACAACAGGGCATCTCTTCTCTTTCTATCCCCTCTCTTGTACCTCTCCTCTCTTCTTTGCACTCAAAGGAAAGCAAGACTATATGTTCCTACAGTTTCAACGACAATTTATGGATCACATGTGAAACGTATACAATTGCACAGCAGCATTCTCTAACAGAACATTTCTCTTTCTGCCCATACTGCAATGTGGACAGAAGACCAGAGGTGATCTGGGAGTGTGTGCAAATGGAACAGGGTGGACACGAATCACAGTATCACCACGAAATGCCTGTGCTCATGGCAGGGAAAGTTAAGGAGGATGCTGACAGGCTGAAAAAATCATGGGAGGAGAAGGAAAGCTCAAGGGCAACAGTGCCAATGCAGAAAGATTGTAACAAAATAATGGCTGACTTGGTTAAACATCAACTCACAGATAAGAGGAACAAGCCAACAACCTCCTGAAAGGGTTTGCACAAACCAAAAGGATGAACCAGCCTCCCTCATTCCAAGTCTCACTGGCCCCTGTGCCCAAATCCCTCCTACCCCTCCAGCTCCTGGCACAGGCAGTGTTACCAGAACTCATCACATCCAATTTAGGTGGAGCTTCTGCAGACTTGTTTGTATGGCTGCATTCACCTCCTGGCTAATTATAGCTGGAGTACAATGAAGCCTCTCCTGGTGCTTACCCACCTGGCACTGCATGTTTTGGTGAGCAGGTAAGGCCCTGGCAGTGCATTCCCAGCACCTCCCTGTCCCTACCATGGCTCTGCACAGCCCTGACCATTCTGTGCTGCCACGCTGCAGCCAGGTCTGTGCTGAACCTCACCTGCAGCTGCAGCACTTCCCCTGGATTTCCCCAGTGCTCTGCACAGGGGTTTCTGTAGGTGGTTTCTGCAGGTGCTTTGCTGTGCTCCAGAGGTGCCTGTATAAGTGGATCCCATTTAACCCATGTGCTTCTGCTCTCAGCTCCAGCACCTCATCTCCTCCCTCCACCTGCCCTTTCTGGTACTCCTATGGCATGCAAGTGCCTGAATTTTGGATCAATTAATGCCAGCTGAATATCACCACTGTGGTACTATATCAAAATGAAACAACAAAGCTTTCACATACATATGCAAATATTTCTATGCATGGCCTGCACTCCCTTGTTTACATCACCATGATAAACACCCTGATATATCCTACAGCACGACTTCCTCAACCTTTTGCTTTTGTCCCAGTTACTTCCCCAGCCTGGAATTTTTCCCCAGGAGGGATCTGAGGAGCAGACCATGGCACAGAAAGACCCCTTGTGATTTCCTGGGGTCCAGTACAGGTGACCCTTTGCCCTGGACTGGATTTTGAGAGCTGCTTCCATGGGTGGCTGGTGCAGATCTGGGTGCACCTCTCCCTGCCAGAGACAGCAGTGATGCCCAGCTGGCCCTTGGCTCAGTGCATGCCCCTGGCACATGCCAACAGATCCCTGGAACTCCCTGGGTGTTAAAGAGTGGGGGCCCTTATGCAGCCTGCTCCTATTTTCTGTAAGATGGCAGGGATGAGGAAGTGGGCTGCCCCAGTTGCTGCCAAGGCAAGATCTCAGCACCTCCCACCTGCCTCCAAGTTTATACTGTGTCTCCAGCCTGGTAAAGGAAAATACAGCCTGGCAGCATGCCCATCCAGCACTTTGCAGGGTGGAGGAGGATGGGTCAGGTAAGGTGAAGATGGGAGCCTCACCCTCTGGGCCAGCCCCCAGCCAGGGAGCCATTCCCATGGACACCTGCCCTTCTCATTACAACAGTCACTCTGAGGAATGGTGCCATGTCCCTGCAAAGGTTCCATTCCCTGGAAAGCCACTCCACATTGGCCCTTTCTCCACTTTCCTCTGCTTTGAGGGATAAAGGAAAAGAGGGAAGGCGAGCAACAACTGATGTCCTTTCCCAGCAGCAACTCTCAGTTTGTGGGGAGAGGCAGCAAAACTGTGACCAGATCGCTCCAAGAGGCAGTGAGCACCTGGTGAAGCCAGGCCTCTCCCCAGGTATTTGGTAGATATGTATCACATAACACCTGCACCAGCACCGCCTTTGAAGCCGATCTGTTTATGAAACAAAAATGAGAGAAAATAACCAAGTCAACCAAAGTGTTTGAGCATGAAAAGGAAGCTCAAGTCAATTAGCTTCCCTCTGATGCCTGAAGAGGATGGGGATTTGGGGGCGGAGGAGCGATAAAACAGCAGATTAGCTGACTTTCATGCATTTGCCAGTCCGGCCGGTTCTGCGGGATTTCTGGCTGCTGACATCACAGCGCTCCTCCAGGGACCAGCCAGCCTACGGTAGTTTTCAGGAAATGCCAAGGAGATGGTCATTAGTGGTTTACTAATAGAATGTTATCCTTCCCCATCATCTCAGTCTTTCAAGAAGGGCCTGGGCACCCCACTCTGCTCTCTGCCCTGAGGGACTTCCCAAGTACTTTACTACTTCAGGCTGTCCTGGCAAAGCAGCCTGGAGTCCTTTCCTATTTATTTGTCCCATTGCACATTTATTTGTCCCTCTTGATCTGGCAGGAGCATAGAGCATGTTTGTATCATGTTGACAAATGTTCCTCCAGGCACCAGCACTGGATGTCCACAATCCCATGGGAAGTGAGTGGTGCAGAGGTAACCTGCCAACCACAGAGATGTGTAGCAGCAAAGGTGACTTCAACCGTGCCACATTCTGTATGACCACAGCACCCATCTTCTGCTCCTGGGAGCCCTAAAGCAGAGTGTAGCACATTGTCACACATCCCAGAGTGGCTGGTCATGGGTCCCAGGCTGTCTGGTCCTGCTTTTTAGAAAACACTGAGTCAGTTAAAGAAAAAAAGTCAGATTTTGTGGAAGTATCAGAGACTGGCTGTTCCCAGGGACTAGGGGTCAAAGGTGACTGCAAGTGCCCTCTCTGCAAAAGGGAACGTGAGATTTGCTGCTGACACTGGGTAACTATTGGGCAATGCAGATATGGGCAGCTCTCACCCACTGCACTTGCTTTAAAAGAAAATTAAATTTCAGGATATGGATGTGTAGGCGGCTCCTGGCAGGTTCACGCCAGGAGGCCCCCAATTCCTGCCTTGTCACTCTTGGGCTACATTTTGCACCTCGACCAAAGCCCCTCCTGGTCTCTCTGGGTGCTGCTCGGTGTCTGGGTCAAGGACTGTGGATGGGTGGAGAAACAGGAAGAGCAGGAGGTTGGTGGGAGGCTGTAGTTCAGACACATTCTCAGATGGAAAGTCTCTGTGCTCTGAGAAGTTCTTGTAGGTGTTAATCCCCCACGGCCAGACATCCCCCGGTTTATTCAAGCAGCGGGAGGGATGTGTTTCCTCTGCTCGCCCACCAAGCCAGGTGCCCAGCGTTGGCCCCAGAGACCGAGGAATGTGCATGCACGCCTCAGAGCGCACCTGCACCCCCCGAGCAGCCCTGCACGCCCGCGGGCACACCTGCACACCCAGCCCTGCTGCTGCCGGAGGGGCTGCCGGTGCCCGGGCATGCATGGGCTGGGGGGCTGGCTGCGCACTCGGGGCCCAGGGCGGGCACGAGTGGGTTCTGGGCAAGCCCGGGGGTGCACAGCACAGCCTGTGCCGGAGGTGGCGGGCTGGGAAGGGACGGGGTACCCGAGGAGGAGCCGTTTGCGGGAGCCTCCTGCCACCCAGTGTCGGCTCCAGCCAGCGCCGCGCTCCGGGGCTCCCCCCTCCCGGGGCTGGAGCGGGCTGTGCAGCCAAACAGCCTTGGAAACATCAGTTCAGCAAAAGAAAACCCCAAACCAACACTCTCATTCCTTAAAAATCCGCCAGGAAATCAAACAAGTCCCCAAGACACACGGTCCTTCCAAAGCTCCTGAAATAACCAAACGTACAGCCACAGAAGCATCCCGAGGGTGCACAGGACAGCACCAAGGTCCCCGCGGATGACACCAGCTCTGCCACCCCCACGCTGGCCGTGCCGTCAGGTGTCAGGGCTGATGACAGTGGCAGCCCCAGGCCTGTCCGGTCGCACTCAGGTCATTAGTCACCTCTGTACTCAAATGTGACATTTCCACTTGTGCGAACTGATGATGCAGGTGCAGAGGACGGGCTTCCCCTCCGCTCCAGAGTAACTTCTGGACCTTCTGGCCACTTGGTTAAGTCCCCAGCAGCGGTCCCATCCGGTACTTTCTCCTTCCCGGCCTCCGACAGCCCCGGGCCGGGTTTCCCCATTCGCACCGGGCACGGGCGGCGGAGCTCGGGCCGGGAACCCGCAGAGGAGGCGGCGGCAGCGGCGGAGCCGGGCCGGGCGGAGCCACCGCCCGTGCGAGAAGCTCTGCGGCCGCCCAGGGGCGGGCAGGGAGCGGCTCCCCGGGAGCGGGGACAGGGACGGGCCGGGCCGGCAGGTGGCGAGAGAGACCGGGAACGGGACAGGGACACCGGGACGGGGACGCGGCGGAAGAGCAGGAGAGGTATCGGGCGATGGAGCCGCTGCTGCCGCCGCCGCGGTGCCGCCGGAGCGCCGGGGCCGCTTGTCCCCGTGTCCCCTGTCCTTTTGTCCTTTTGTCCCTTTGTCCCTTTGCCCGGGACAGCTCCGCTTCGGGGCCACGGGTCAGAGGGTGCGGAGGCCCTGGCACAGGGTGCCCAGAGAAGCCTTGGATGCCCCTTTCCTGAAATGGTTCAAGGCCAGGTTGGATGGGGCTTTCAGCATTCTGGTCTAGGGGAAGGTGTCCCTGCCCACGGCAAGGGGGTTGGAACGACATCATCTTTAAGGTCCCTTCCAACCCAAATCATTCTGAGATTCTGTGATCTTGCACACAGACCTCTTTTGCTGGAAAGGCAATGCATTTACAATGGCACAGTGAGCCCAAACTCCATACAGCACTGTACCAAAGGGTTCAACTCCTCACTCTTCAGTACCTTCTTACTCATCCTGGCTAATCTGGTTCTTCTGAATTTCAATCAGATATCAACCACAGGGTTGTTCCTCTTTTAACGAATAATGCCTCATGTGTCTCTCGCTGACATGTTGCTGACTGAGGGCCAGCCTCTTCCTCTATACCGCTTATAGGAGGAATTTCCCTTAGATCCCCATATTAGCACCAAAAAAAAAAGAAAAAAATCAAATCCATTTAAGGACCTTCAGGAGGATCAAGTCATCAAAGCAGATTCTGCTTATCAAACCCACAGCAATTGCATTAAAATGTGAGTCTATGAGCCGTTCTGTAGTATTTCTTAATTAAGGCTTCAGAGTAATTTTTGACAGATAAATATGCAGCACCCAACAAGCACAGATCACATGGTCACAGATGCAATCACCCATCCCTACAGTATTCCAACAATTGTGTCTCATTTTATTCAGATAACTGAGACCAGGACACTGCAACCAACTTCTGATTTATGTTTCACCACACCCCTTTCACATTCTGAGCCAAGAGCAGTGGTGTCTCTGAGGCTTTTGTGAGTGTTCCTTAACCCATTCCAGGGCTACCACCTCACTCCTATCCCCTTTGTTCTGCCATGGAAGATTCCTGGCTGATCTTTTTTTTCCTGCTGCTCATGAGGACCTGCAGCCACTGACCGGCACTGGGACCTGCAGCCACTGATTGACACTGGGACCTGCAGCCACTGATCGGCACTGGGA
>VZRZ01008460.1:4002694-4051160 GCA_013398175.1 Climacteris rufus | reverse complement strand
ACACTGGGACCTGCAGCCCCTGATGGACACTGGGACCTGCAGCCACTGACCAACACTGGGACCTGCAGCCCCTGATGGACACTGGGACCTGCAGCCACTGATGGACACTGGGACCTGCAGCCCCTGATGGACACTGGGACCTGCAGCCACTGATGAACACTGGGACCTGCAGCCCCTGATGGACACTGGGACCTGCAGCCCCTGATGGACACTGGGACCTGCAGCCCCTGACAGTGGGGAGGGGCAGAGGCCCCTCAGTGTGAGATGTGGGGGGCAGTGGGGAGGTTCCTCGTTTCGGGGGGAGGCACCCCCTGCACGCAGCGGGACGGGGCTCTGGGGGATCTGGGGTGTGCAGTGCTGGGTGCCCCCTCTCTGCACACCTTGGGGGGCTGTTTCTGCCGTGGGTGTCTCTGGGGAGAGCGTTCCTGCAGCTCTGTGACGTTTGCTGATGGGCTGTTGTCCCTCCCGTGTGCCTGCAGAGGCGGGGAGCTCCTGGCTCCTCTTCCAGAATCATCTTGCATCTGACAAGCTGCTCCCCATTCCAGAGGAAATTGGAAAGTTGAGAGATGTAATGGAGTTGGTAAGTTGTGAATCATTGTACTGAGTGAACTTATAAGCAGTTTATTTTCAGTATACTTACAAAAATAAATAATTTGTTAAATATACAACTACAAAATTTAAATTCAGTTACCTTTTTTTTTATTTTGTGTTTGAGCTAAAATTACAGGTGTAATGTGTTGTAGAGTTTAAAAAATGGGGATAAAAACAAATAATTATGTACAATTATTCACTGACCTGGCACTTAGACCAGGGATTTTTAATTTTTTTTGTTACAGTATTCATGATTTTTGTGGTCAGAGCAAGGCATCCTTATCCCATTCCCACAGTAGCTGTGTATACCCTGGAAATTCTTTCCACATTACTTAATTTCTGAGCTATAAATCAACATGCTCTTTTAATTTACAAGTACTGTGAGATATTCTGAATGTTTGTGAGTCTTTTCTAGTGTCCTTTACTATTTAGTGAGAAATTCTCTATGCTTATTTCAGTGTCATGGCATTTCAAGGTGGGATCATTGCTTTTGTTTACAGGAAGTGAATGTTTTTCAGGACTGCAATTGTGGTAACGTTGGCTTCTTTTTCAAAGCTGTCAAACCCAGAATGCATGCTTAATGACACAGATTAAGGACGTGCTAGAGACAGTCTCATTCCAGTGTCTGTGATAAACCTCTTTAGAACATACGTAATATATATACACAGTTGAAAAAGAGACTTGACAACTAAGCCATGTGCTGGAAAGATGTTTTTAGGAAGGGAATCCCATCTTGACTTGGGTGATGTGGAGAGAGAAGAACTTGCAATAGATACACAATCTCTGAAGTCAATTTTATGGAATTAGAAGTAAAAAACATCAGAAATGGTCTTTATCAATGTGATTGTTGAATCAGTCTGGAGTACATAAATAAATATTAAATTAGTGGCACAAACTGCTGTAGTCTGTGTTCATTTGGTGCAGCTTTGTCACCCTCTAGTGCTCATATCCAGAAGTTGATGAGCCTGCTATTACTCTAAATTTTTAGCCATAGAGGTTGGTTCAAGGTTTTTAAGGAAGAATCTTGAGAAAAGGAGCTGAATGCTGGCCAGTCATTTGCCAGCAGTAGCACAAGAAATTTGTAACAGATGTGGGATCTACACCAGGAACTCCTGATTCCTAGGCTACAGTTTTAATCTCTGAACAAGGCTTTCATCATGATTTAATATCTTGAATTGAGTTTCTGAAACTTGACACACTAAGTACTGAAGGAACAACAAGATTTGTTGTGGTACATCTTTTTGTGAAAAAGCCAAGGAAGATGGAATTTCTTCTTTCTTTACTGGCATGCTTTATAGTAGTTTTGACAAGTTTTCCTTTGTTGCATTCAATTTAGGATGTTCAGTTAATTTATTAACTATGTCTTTATTGGGATATTAGCAGATAGAAAAGTTGCAGTTACTTGGAGAATTAAACATTAGAAGAGATAATCTCCCTGTGTTGCAAGATAGTAGGTTGCTAATATTCATTTCTTTGATATAGGAAATCAGGTAAACTTTTGAGAAAAGAACAGATTCTTTGTTGTTTCTGTTGTTTCCCATCAGTCTGGACGCTGTTTCCCAGCCAGCTGAGTTGGGCACCGGGATGCAGGTGCTGCCGTGATTCTCCAAAGCAGCTCTCAGAGAGGGGTCAGAACTGAGACATTTTTTCTGCAGCCTGCTGGTGGTGACAAACCTTCAGTTTTACCAACCTTTGCCGGTTGTATCTTTGCTTCCAAAAGTACCTGGGAGAGATGGATGACTTGAACAGTGCATTTGTTGCTAGGAAAGTATTTGCAGGACTCTCCAGTTTTAATGGTAAGTGAGTAAATTCAAATCTGGATAGGTGATTAAAAAATAAACCTTGCAACTTAGCAACACAAGCAGGGCAAAGTAGAGTGACCCCCATACAGATCGCTGTGCCAGCAGGAAACCCCAAATGAGCAAATTTCTTGAAAACATGTAAGGAAAGAGTTCTTCAGGTATAGCAAATGAAATACTGGGCAAGGAGTCATTGTTTCTGAGAGCCAATTCTTTGAGTATTTATTTTTTAAATATGTCACACCAGATGGATGCTCATGGAGAAGGGAAACCACCAAGGATGAGAAGGTAATTGGTGAACTGCGAACACAACGTACTCCTACACACTTCAATCCAACCTGGAGACATCTTCCTGTCTGGGCAGGTGACAACTGAAACTCAACCCAGGAGCAATTCTGTGGTTAATCCCCAGTTTGTGGTTAATCCCCAGATGGGCCAGATCAGTGCATAAATAAATGAGGTGATTTTGATTTAGGACGGGAGCCCTACAAAACTAATTGCAAAGCCCTGTGTGGTACCAAGTTCATTCCAGCAGGATTTTCTGCCAGCAAAGGGTTTCAGAGCAACTCATTTTTCTGCTCAAATGAAGCAACATCTTGTTTTTGTTCTGAAGTCTGCTCATTACATATAAAATTAAAAAATCATGGAAGAAAGTAATAGAAATACTGTGTCAGAAGGGGCCCGTGGAGGTCATTCTGTCGGGCTCTGTTCAGAGCAGAGAAAGGAGTGATTGCAAGGGGCTTTCTTTTGAGCTTGGAGAACACAAGGAGCACAGTGAGATGGGCACCAAGGCTGTTCCAGCACTGGCAGCCTGTTTTTGTCACAGCTCCTGAGGTGCAGCACCTGCTCCTGCAGCCCCTCACAGGGACACACTCCCTCTCTCTGCCCATCGCTTGTGGCTGGGGCCTGCATTTCTTGCCTTTATGCAAATAAATGCTATTTCACTGTTCAAAAGTTTTCCCCAAAGTGACAGAGGAAAACTTCAGTAAAAATACGAAGGTCATGTTTTCCCGTGCCTTCTAAAACAAAATAGCAGATGTAATATCTGAATTACTGAGTAAGAGCATGAAGTTCTTTTCTTTCCAGGTACTTTCTTAACCTACCCTGGGCTATTTTTCTCACGCTGCACAAGCTCAAGGCTGTAGTCATTTCCAGATGGCACACACTGAGAGCAGAGCCCCTGGAGCTGCACAGGCAATTGCATAAAACCAGAAAGGTCCAGAGTTATCAAAGGTTTTACCTTCTCTTTGGGGCATGGGTGCTGACAGCTCTGAAACCCTTGGGGCCTGGAGGTGACTGTCACTGTCCTTCCTGCTGCTGCTTTTGCCCTGAGAGAGCAGTGGGATGTCAGAACTTGCCACTGGTGCCACAGTCTTGGGACACAAACAAGAGTTAAAGCAAGTGGACAGCATGGAACCATCCTTCTGTCTGCTGACTGCTGCTTCCTGAAAAGCCAGATCGTTAATTTGCCATTTCCTTTGATCTGTCCAGGTGGTAATTGCTGACCCTGCAGTGACTCCCTTTCTGTTCTTAGAGTTGCTCAGTGCCACTTGCAATTGCTTCAAAGGGGGCTCAACCCTGTGCCATGTGTTCTGCATTCCCTGTGTTCTCATTCCCAACTGTTTTGCTTTAACAACTTCTGCAGTTTTGCAACAGAACTACTCTGCTGTGCAAGTTCCTTTTTTTTTTTTATTTCTTCAATACTTTTTTGTTGGGAAACTTATCTCTCACTAAATCTATAAAAACCTGATCTCTTCCATGGGATTTTGTATCTGCAGCATGGATATTTCTACTGAGCAGTGTTGCTGTAGTCTCTGCATTTGGCCTTAGTTTACGTTGCTGACAGCAATCAGTGTGTGTGCCTTGATTCCTGGGCATGAAAATACAGGTGCCAGGAAGGAAAAAAAAAAAGGTTTTATATCTTTGCCCAGGTTTCTTTTTGGCCATTGACTCTTTCTTGTTTGGCCCTTGAAGCATGAAACACTTCAGAAGACCCCTCAGCAGTGTCTGTGCTCCTGCAGTTCCTTACACAAGGTGCCCCAGGCTCCAGCCTGTTTATTTCTGTGGGACAGCCACCATCACTTACTACCCTGTAACTGAGGTGTGCTCCCATGTTCAACCCCTTGGTTTATTAAGTGGAAGCTACTGTAGAATTCTGCCTCCTGGCAAGTGCTTATTACTGCCTTAATACCCAGGCACACTCAATACCTGAGTCATCCCAGTCTCTATTTTCAGGAATAACCACACTCCATGCACATGTGTGCTCAGTTTAGGGCTCTCTTATTTATGGCCCCAGGACACAGCCACTAAATGTGCCATCATGTTCACCACTTTGGTGGGGTTTTTTAAAGCTTACTGAGTACACATGACCTCCTAACTGAGCGGATTTTCATCATATGTGGAAAATAACAAGCAGGTCTCACAGAGGCCCATCTACCCACTGGATTTCCACCTTCTACACCAAGCCAGTTTATTATTAGTAACACTTGGAACAAATCTGTAAGAATTACTTTAATGGTGAACACACACCTCCCTTTCCCTCTCTCAAGTTCTAAAAATAACTCAAAAAGCTGTTTTCAAAGGAAAATATTTCAATATCTTTTTAATGTGTTATTGAGCAGAGACAAGACCTAAACATTTGAACTTGAAAAAGGGAAAGCCATGAATGAAAAAGAAAAGGCATTTTACACTGAAGAACATGGGCAACCTGTCCCATGGCTGTCACAGTACTGGCAATCAGTGTCTCTGGCATGGGGTACCCACTTGCTGGTGAAAAGTGTGTCTCTGAGCCAACCACAGCCCCCTGGCAAGTCACCAAGACTCTCTCTAACTTCACTGGACCTTGAAAAACGCTCTGGGTGAAGGACAAATATTGCTGAATTTTAACCTGCCTCCTCTAAATGATGCTAGTAAGGTGAGATGACATGGAATTTGTTATTATGGAAATAGTTTAAAATCTTTTAGGAACACATTTTGTAAAGATATTTTTTTGTAAAACCCATGGGAGCTGATTCAATAAAACGATGCCAAGTCAGAAGCTTATAAAACCAACTGGAAAAATGCTATTCCATATGCATGTATGCCTGTGCTCACCTATGCATACAAATCCTGTGCACAGCCATATAAAAGACGCTGCCTGTAAAATTTTTAAGTAGATTGTTCTTTGAGGTGATCAAAGATCATAAAATTCAGCAGATTTCTATATGACATTTGGGAACCGCTGTACCTTCCTTATTCCCCCACTGCTTGGGCTGATGCCTGGTGATTTAAAGGGCTCACTCCATCAAATGTGGCAGCTGCTGCTCTCTTGTGACCACGAATAGTATTCCTGAACTGCCTCCAGTTTTATTGTTGTTGTCCAAACCCTCATCTAAAATGGTTATGTCTTACAAATACAAACTCTTATTTTAGCTCCCTCAGAACTTGATTTATGATTACAGTGTTGTGAATTGATTACATCTTAATATAATACAGGAATATTTATATAAATAGTGATGCAGGAATCACATTAGTTTATTCCAGAAAAGGAAATTAATTTCACATAATATTAAATAAATTACTTTTCCAATGTTTCACTAACATTCTTATTTTGTGTAGGACTGACAAACACATTATTTGTTTGGAAATAATATAGAAGAGAAAAGCCTTCCACAATTCTGATTCCTCATAAAGGCAGGGACACTCGCATCAGGAAGCCTGTCAATCTGCCATCAGAGCCCACATTGTTGTGAATTAACTGTGAAATGGGAAAAGCCTTTTGACACAGATATACAAGTGACTCGAACATCCGGGAGGCAAACCCACAGCAGCCTGGAACAGCTCTGAGTGCCCACATTCTGGCACTTGACAAGTGAAGACTGGACCATAATGTCTATTTATTTATTTGTTTGTTTATTTATTTCTTTATAGCTTGACATATCCTTACTTACCACCGGTACTGGAGAGGGCAGCAGGGCCCACCCCGGGGAGGCAGCTCCCCACAGCACATGGGGTGCTTCACTGCTCACAGCTGGAAGTGCTGGCTGGGAGCACCCACCAAAATGCACCGCAGTTCACAGGCTCCGTGAGCCAGCAGTTATTGTCTTTGCAAACCGTGTCCCCTCTCCACAGAAGTGCAGGTGTCTAAATGTTCCTCTCTTGACAAACACTGAATTTGGCAAAGTGCTTCCTTTTTTGACCAGATGTGGTCTCACTGTGTTTAATGGCCCATTGATTTTTCCTTCTGCTTCTGCCCCCCCAAATTGTTTTTTCCCTGTCTTGCTCCCTTCAGCCACCACCCTGGGCTTGCCCCTTTCTCTGGCCTGTTTGCCTGACCGCTCTCTTGCAGGTGACCAAGGCTTGCACTGCCGCTCTCCTGCACCCCGGGGAGGGCATCTCCTCTGCAGCAAGAGACTGAGCTGCCTTTTCTGGGTTTTCCATGAGGGGGACAGGAGGGGCTGATGCAGAAGGCAGCGCTGACCAGAAAGCGGTGCCCTGTCAGTCTGTTCTGTCAGAGCCCTGCTCAGGCGCGGCTCAGCCGCACGAATCACTGAGGGCAGAGCCAGCAGCCTCCCAGGGGAGCCCCCTGTCACCAGCTGGGGACCAAGGCTCGCTTTGTCACTGTCTGTGCCTCCAAAGTGCAGTATGATCTGTGAATATTCTCTCCTTTCTGCCCCTGGCAATTTACAGACCCGTGCTTTGTTCTCCTTTGCTCACATCTGTTCTGGAAGAGCCTCTGTATCTCCTTGTCCACTGCCTGGAAGCTGATCCAGCCCTCTGGTCACCTTTGTGGCTCTGCTACCTCTGCCTGAGACAGCAGGACTGAAGCAGACACAATATCTGAGATGGATTTATAGGGAGGCTCTGCTTTGTTTTCTGTTCCTCTTGTAACAATTCCTAACATTCCAGTTGCTTTTTAACCCAAAATAGCCACTTGGAGTAGGAAATGGAAAGGCACATTGCTATTGGTTTTGTGCAACAAGTTTCCAGGGAACATATTCTGCAGAAGGCAGCCTTGCAGCCCACATGTTGGTGGGAGAGAGGACTCCTAGGAAGGCTGGATGTGAGAGGATGTGCCCAAGGGTCTGCTTTCCCAGCTAAGATGGCGTTTGGTATTTTCTTAGTTTTTCATGGGATGTCTGGTTTGATGCTAAAAGCAAACATTAATGAGTTTCACAGATGAGGAAGCAGGCTAGTGTTCCCTCCAAATTTCTCTGTTTGTGGATTCTGGATGATTTTAGCGTCATATGAGCGGTAGAAGAAGTGCATCAGGTTACTCGCCAGAATTCTGGGGCACTCATGCTGCCAGACTCCCAACGTGGTGCCCCTGGAGCAGCATGGCAGGAGGGACCTCAAGAACAAAAGCTGTGGTTTGGGGCACACCCATTGGTGAACTCCATCCTGGAACCAAAGCAGCAGCCAAGGAATCCCTCCTGGGGGCTGGTGTTCTGTCCCACGTTGCAGGGGGTTCCTGGTGCTGGCATTTGTCACACTGGCTGCACAGCAGAGCCAGGCAGGGCAGGAACCCATGGCCTGGACTCAAAGGTGCAGGGGGAAGCCTCAGTGGAGCCCACTGCCAGCAGCAGGAGTTGTTAGTTGTTAGGGGTCCTTGGGGGCATTCAGACAGCCACAAACCACAGGCACGTATTCAAACAGAAACCTGAGATCCAAACAGTGTCTCAGGCACTGCAGTCCCCTCTGGAGCTGGGATAGAATGAGATACAAGGAGAGCCTTTTCCAGGTAGCAACCCAGTGGAGAAGAGTCACAACAAGCTGAGAAGAGCCCAGCAAATCCCCAGACTGAAATGTGAGGGGTGGCCCAAACTGGACCCCAGACAGCAAAGCAGCCTGGAGAGAGGAAACAGGCTGTGGCAGGTCAAATGGTGCTTTATCAAATATCTCATTTCCAGGCATTTCATACCATTTCTGAACAAACCAGTGGATGTAGGAAAGGGCTGCAAACCCAAAGGATTTACCACCATTTCCCAGAAGACCAGAACTACTAACAACATTCCTCCAGACAGTGCCAGGCAATCCCAGCCCCTCCAACTGAGGCATTGCCATGGGCAGGATGCCCCACTCTCAGGGCCAGCCCTGCTCCAAGCCAGCTTTATCTTTGTCAGGAACCAGTTTCCTGCACTAGGCTCAGAAGGTTTGTACCCTGGAAAAGGGATATCCTCTCCCAGAGTTCAGGTAATGGACCTTGATCCTTTACGTACAAGACAGGTCTTTTTTTTTCAGTTGGAAGTTTCATTTGTCTTATTCCCACCACTCACCAGGATCAACTCTGGACATTTTTATAGGCAACATAACAGAAGGTGATAAAATGTGGAGGCAAGAGAAACAGAAAAATCTGATTTGAGCTTTATCCACTCAAGACCAAAAATTTACGTTTTAGTGTTAAGCCATATTCTAAAGTGGATCCTTCCTAGCTCTGTCAGGTCTGCTGCCAGCTCTTATGATTTTACTGGAAGTCCCAAGATGTTTGATGGTGCAGTTAAAACCCCAGTTCCTGGAGGCAGGTCAGGAGGTGAAAAATCTCAGCTTGCCTGTATTAAAAAGTCAATTTGCAATGCTGTGTCTGTGCAATAAAGACCATGACCCAAGAGTAACTAAAAAGCTTGGGTGTCAGATGCCAGAAAGCCAGGAATCTCAGTGCCACTGCCAGCATTTGGAGACTTTTGTCCCTACATGCCCCGTTTCAGCAGCACTCTGTTGCACTGCAGAAATATCCCCAGCTTGTTGCAGAAGCACATAAGCCTGAGAAACATGAGATTTGCTCTTTCCATTGGTCATGACTGGAGAAGAGGGTGTTTGTCTCTAAATCACACCAGGCTGCATCTATTAACCCTCTTCTTGCTGGGCTCCAGGGGGAAGGTGTCAGGGTGCAGACTCCCCACCTTGTGCCATCAGATGAGCAATGGCACCGTCTCTCCCTGCCTACCCATCCCTGGAGGCTGAGGATGTCCCTTACCCTGGCCATGGATCAAGGAGGTCTGCTGGGATTGAAGATGGAATGTGGTGACTGGCAGGAATCTCAAGGAGAACCCATGATAGAGTGAGAAGCAGAGCCAAGTGCTGAGGAGAGAGGGAGGGAAGCAGAGAAGGAGGCTGCTTTATGTTGTCTGTGAATTATTTGCAGTTGGTAGTGTCTGCCTCAGCTGCTCCAAGAACAGAACTTTTGTCATTCTTGCCAGGAGTGTTCATAAACCTCATGGAGCCTACTGTGTTACAAACAGTGCCAGGAACTGCATGGATTTTATCCTCCCATCGACTGTCATTGGAGAAATACGGGGCTGCCAGAGCCAAGGTATTTGGCAACTCACAGGCACTGACAGGACCTGAGGCAGGCAGGTTCTCCCTCCACTTCTGCTGGGGAGCATCCAGCATCCACTGCTCTGGAGACCTATCCTAGCATCAGTTTTGCAGCCTAAAGGAGTTTGTGGCCATCTCTGCCTGAGGCAGCCTTGTCCTCTGCTGAAATGACTTTCCCCTCCCCGTTGCCCTGTGTCCCCCCAGGAATGTGTGCAGGCAGAATTCCCCTCTCAGCCTGCATTTTGGTGTGCATTTGCAGTTGTCTTTTTCATGACAGTCCCTCAAGCCCTATTAAGAACCTTTCTTCAAACCCACAAATGGAAAATTCCCAGTCCCAATATCCCACTCTCAAATACACCGTAGCTGAGTAAGTTGCTTTACCCATGAGATATTAGAAAGGCTATTGCTGCATATGGACAGCCCTAATTTGAATTTTTCAGAGCTTCATGCGACTCCCTGCTCTCCCCATGGATGCTCTGGCAGGGCACCAAGAGCTTGACTCACTAAGCAGCGCTCCCACTGCCATGCCAGGACCTCACATCCCTACAGGATGGCACCACGGAGCACAGCTCTGCTGGGAGCACAACCACATAATGCCACCAGTTGGGGCAGCATGCAGAGAGCTTGCATCCTAAATTCAGATTTCCCCCCTTCCCTAGACATGGCACAATGATTAATCTGTGCATTTGCTTAAAGGATTTCACTGTCGACCAATCCAAGGTTTCTTTGTTGACCACAGTTAATTTTGGTATGCAGAAAATGCCTGGGTAAAGACAGGGATCTAAGCTGCATTTTCAGTGTCTGTGAACTGCCTGCTGTATATTAACAACAGACTAAACACCTCTCACCAACTGAGGCTCAGTTTCCATCACTACAGTTCTGTGATACAAAAAATAACTTGTGAAAAACCTCACCTGAGGAAGGACTGGGCTGAAACCTCGTTAGAGGTCTGGGTCTATGGATATAGGGTTTCTGTGGGTTTCTTAGCCCACATGGATTCAGGCTAGGGAAGAAAATACAGTCTGACGTGTGACCAGCCTTGGCTGCAGGATACGTGGCTTAGCTGAGGGTTTTCTCCCTTCAGGAAAGATTGAGGCCAAATATCTTTATTTGTATATTAGTGGTGATGAAAGTTGCTTGTGTGCAATGAAAAGAGAGCACAGTCCAAACAGCCGGAGACTAGAACAAGACTGATTTACTATTTTTTTGCATAAGCCTATAAATTGTCCAGAACTTGCTCTTTTTTTTCCTGAGAAACTGCTGTCATCTGCAAAAAATGTGACTAATTCCACCTCAACACAAGAAAGATGCAAGGGAGGCAGATTCCTCAGGGATCTCAGTTCTTGGAGAAAAAAGCAGCATTTTAAGAGTTTACCAGCTCTACACCATGGGAAAAAACCATACATTTGTTTCTTTTGCTGATAGTGATGAAAAGGGGAAGGACCATTGGGAAAGTGCCCTGCTTGGCCCTCAGCATCAAACAGCTGAGAAGGGCTGGGGAAGGTGGGGAGCCTGCAAGAGGAAGGGAAAAGGAGACAAAGCCCTGTGGGAGTTGCAGAGTTTTTTTTTGCTCAAGGCACAAAGCTGGCCTCTGTTTTGTATCTGTGCTCCCTGACCACCTCCTCCCAGGCTAGGAAACCCTGGCAGCAGGAAGGAAACTGGTGAGACAGGGGCACTTTGCACCCTGCCACGGCCACAAAATGCTGGAGGGTGCGTCTGGGTGCAGCAAGAACCAAAGACACCCTTGTTCCAGGGTCTCCCCAGGCAGGGGATCCCCAGCCCTGCCCAGGCCTTTGGATGCCCCTGCTTGCTGCAGCTCGTGCCTGCAATCCCTGCTAAGCAATCCCAGCAGGGAAGAAAGGAGCATTTTGGGTTGCAAAATGCGATCCAGAAACTCACTGGCAGGCCCAGGTACAGCCACACCTGGGCTGGATCTGGTGATGCCCTGGATTTTACAATGGATCTAACACTGCAGTTGGAAGCACTTTGATCCATCCTGTGAAATGTGCCTGGTCATGAATCTGTGATGCAAATGAACACTACAGCACTTCCGAAGGGAAAAGGGACTTCTGTGTACTGCATACAAGATGTTCTGGTATTCAGATCAGCTCCAGCAGTCTTCATTAAAATAGACACTAATTGCAGAAGGTTTAAAGCAGGATGATAACAGAATGCAGCCACAAACAGAATGAAAGTGTAACAATTTTCACCCAGCACCTAGTTTAATGCAAGGTTTTATTGTATAATTAGAGCCCCCAATCACATCTTTCTATGTGTGGTTGTCTTTGCTTGAAAATAGGCTAGGTGCTGTGGTATTTAGAGAAGTGCATTTTTATATCCATTTCAGATTACAAGCTGGTTCCCTGCTGAGGTGCTCTCTCACTAGGGCCAGCCAGGAAAAACTACTCAAAATGCCATGAATTGAGGACTAACTGGTACACTGGTGAGGTAGACAGGATTTCCCCAGGCAGCCATGAGGAGAACCAGAAAGGTTTTCATGAATAGGATGTGTTTTGTCAAGATGTTCTCACTGCTGGGAATAAAGGAGATAAACATTTCTGTAGGGGCTATTTATTGCACACCAGTGTTATGGCATGATAGAGGATATTCAGTCTTTTTTCAGATTCTTTTGTATACATTAAATCAAGCCCCAGAATCATTCAACAATTTCTAGGCTCCTTTCCACATTGTATCAGTCTGTGCAGGTGCCACTGTAACAGGTCTCTCTTCCCAGAGCTGCTGTTGCCTGCATCCATCTATCCTCTCCTTCCCAATAGCTACTGGGAACCATAAGCTGTAACTCTGGACACAGAGAAAGAAATCTTTAAAAGATTTTCAAAGAATAGCCAACAAATTATGGGAGTTAATGTGACCTGTTTATCAGGGTCAAATGGGCTGAGAGAGACCCTGCTCAGAGGTGCTGCAAGACTTTTTCAGCAGCAATGAATTTCATCCTGCCCAGACTTGGGTGAACACCTTGAGAAGCACAAAAATGACTGATGATTCTGCACACAGGCACATAAACCTTGCCCTTTCCACAATTCAGACCCAAATATGCCCTGCTGGGGGCTGACTGGTCCTTGGGCCAAGCTGCTGTGAGGGGTCCCTGGAGAAGGGGAAGGGAAGGACGGGGGGCACCACTGAGGGTAGGAAGTGGGTGACATCACATTTATGGCACCACTGCCACTTGTCCTGTGCCTGCTGCTTGCTGGGTACCTGATGCTGCTGGAGGAGGAGCACATTCAGCTCCTGTGTCCCAGGGCAGGTTAGGTGACACCCGAGGTGTCCATCCCTCATCCTGCCAGCAGCAGATCTGCCAGGGACTGTGCAACTGTGTATATAAGCAGGTAAAAGGGCACATGCAGAACATATTTTGGACCAAGCACTTTTGTTTCAAACTGGTTTTTGCTCTGCATTCCTTTAAGCCCTGCAAAAGCTGTGATGACTCTCTGCTTCTCTACTAGCACCTGTATTTTTTTAAAGATATTGAAATAGGTCTGTCCATAAGCCCAGATGTACAGACAACAAGAACTTTGCACGTGTCAGGGTTTCAGGAATAGATCTAATTTTTGTGTCATTTTAAACCATATTTAAATAAAGATGTTTCTGATTACCAACTGGTCAATGAAATCTCTTTGGTTCAGACTTGCTGACTCAGATTAATCATGTTTACTAAGCTACAGAAACGCCTGATAAGTTTTTCTCTCCCTCCCCCTCCTTTTTTTTTTTAAACTCAGCATTCTCAGCAATTGCTGGTTGCTTTTTAAAACAACAGACAAAGTAAAACCCACACAATACAAGGGCACGGAAAGATAGTTGCACGTGTCATTTTGTTCAATTTGCTTAAATCACATTAGCACTGTCAATAAATTTCTACTTCCTGCCGTAAAAATTGCAACATCTCAGCCCTTTGTGTTGTTCACTTGAGTTTTTTTCTGTAAGAGGGACTCCACCTCGAAGCTGATTGTGCCCAGTGCTGCCCTTTGCTGGACTTTATGCCGCCTTTGCACTGAATGGTTTAACAAGTGTGTGTTAAATGTTATCATAAGAGCTGAATTGTAAAGTGGTGAAATCATCTGAAAGTGCATCAGGCCTTAGAGGCACAGCACAGCTCATGTTCATTAGAGCAAGCCCAGTCACAAATATCCTCTTGATATTTGCCAAGAAAATCTGTTATTTTCCAGCAAACACAAAAAGCTGAAAGCAAAGGGTATTTTTCATCATTAACTCCTGTCCTTTTTGTTGCATGTTCTCTGTCCAACTAGGCAGTACAGAGCTCAAACTCTACAGAAGAATTAAAGCATATGGGTTGAAAATATTTTTCAGGGTTTTAAAAAATAAATACTCATTAAGGACAATGATCCTCTCAGCTTCTGCAGAGGTGCAGGGCATTGAAGACAGCAGGAGGGGCCCATTGGGTGCTGCAGGGCTTGGGTGACCAGTTTCTCCCCCAGATTCCTTTAGCACTCTTTTCCCTGAGCCACAGCCAGCAGTCAGCTTTGCTGCTTGTTCTCATCTTCCTCAGAAGTGCAATGCAATTCACTGTGCAGGCAGAGGGAATAAAGCCCTGTGTGTGCAGCCAAATAATCTGTAATTTCTTTTCAAATAATTTTCTATCTTCACCTGCTGCTATGTGCTGTACTGGCAAGTGCAACGCATTCATTCATGTTATCCTGATAAACATGTCAGCGGATTTGAGAGAGCAAATTTGTTTCTGCTCTGCCAAAGCCAACCAATGTATGCCTGTGTTTTCCTTTCGACACAGGAGCGTGGTTTGCTGGGATTCACCAACAGTTACCGAATAGGATTTTGGTCCCCATTCAGATTCTGCCTATTTTTGGATCTAGAATTTAATGGTAACATTTGGTCAGCTTTGAAGGCCTGATTTTAGCTGAGAAATTTCTTATGCTATCAATCAGAAGCAGGCCATTTCTCGTGACTACCTCCCAAACCAATATGTTTTACAGTACTCATATTGTAAAATGGACTGTGTATCACAGTCTTAAGTTCTACAGTGTGTCTCTAGAAGGCTACACAAAACTGCCTTTATATCTGCATCTTATCTACTACAGTTAATTCAGGATAAAACCTGCAGCTCTCTGTATTGCAGTGCTTGCACACTGAGAGCTCCTGCCCTCCCTGCCAGCACAAGCTGCCTCCCAGAGCCAGAACTGTCCCCAGCGCTGTGAGAGCAAGAGATGGGCTCTCCCCAGAGGTGTCCTGGTCATCCAACAGCCCTGCTCCTCCTGCCTTGCACCACCCCAAATCAGATCAGAACGGCACACTCCTGATGGAACACCCAGACAGAGACACCTTCTGCTTTGTTCTGTAATAAGATATGTCCAAGGGACTAATTAGGCATCGTTTGGACACTAATTGCTTGGCAGCCCTGTTTGCCTTCAAATACCTTGTTACAGCAGTTGCTTGAGTTTATTTTTTTCATCTAATCCACGGGAAGCTGTTGGGCAGCAGCCAGGTCTGCCAGGAGAGGTTTCGCTGCCCCTGTAGCACCCAGGGCAGAAAATAATGCACAAGCTGCAGGACTCTGCATACAAAACACCTCTCCTGGCCTGCCAGAGGCATTTGGGACCCACAGAGCTACAGCTTATGGCATGAAAACTGCTAGGCAGGGTTTGGTCCCTTGCCCCAGGAAGGTGACATCTCATCCCTGAGGGGGAGGTGCAGAGTCACCCTCATGGTCTGCACTCAGAGAACAGACAGCCTTGAAAGAACCTAACGTGGCATGAACGATAAGGAAACTCTGCATGAGTGGAGATGCACAATATTAACTGCATCATTAGTGTGGAAACTTTGTTTAAAGCCAGCAAGTCTTCCCCTAAACAGGAAGACTGGAAAGGTTGAAATGTCAAATTCCTGTGGGAGAGAAACTCCAACGTCCCTAACTCTGCTGTGATCTCTGTGCAAACTGCACCATGCAAAGTTCTGGTTTCCCTACACACGTGGATCATCGAGTTTGAGGTTTGGGGGGCAGAGCCATCTGGGCTTCCTGCTCTGCCTCGTGATCCACACAGAGTTAAAGCAGGCTCAGTGCAGTGCTACAGGCAGCACGTTCTTGCTAAAGTCCGTGTCCCAAACAAGCTTGTCAAGGATGGCTTCCAATTAAACCCAGGCACTGAATCACTTGGGATCAGAGAGGAGCTTCTGGGCAAGACCAAATAAATACCACTGCTTTAATTGCAGACCAGCAGCTCCTCTAGGGAAGCAGCCCCATCTATGTACATCTTCTTGAAGATTTTGGCCATGCCATGTGTATCCCTATTAAATGTAGGGGTTTAGATCCACTTATCATTTTTCTGCTGCTGCAAACTACAGAATAAACTTCAGCTGACATGTGCTACAGAAGCCAAATAGGAAAGGGTAGATTTCCTGTGGCAATTACTTCTAATCAGAGAATTATGCCAGCATCCTCAAGAATTATCTGAAATCATAGTTTGAGGAACTTTAATGATCAGAACTGAGTTGTTTGGAATATTTTCCTCAGGGAAATCAAAGTGTCTTATAGCAACAAACCCTCCACATCAATGCTCCAAGTTTGCTGACCTCCTGCTCCTCCAAGAGCTGCATATGCCATCCAGCAACACTCACAGCTACCTGGTGGAGAAAGGTACACTTGGCCAGGCCTTGGAAGCAAATTGCTGGAACTGAATGGGTTTAAGGAATTCAGGATAATAAATACAAAATCCCACAGGCTATATGTTAAGCTGGATCAGGGCCAGTTGAAGCTGGTTTATAATATACACTACCAATTTCCAAATAAATAATAATAATTAGTGGATTTGTCCCATTTCTTGGCTAAACAGTGAATAATTGGGTGTAGTCCAGATATTGGTCCAGAACATTATTTGCTTCTATTGAATAAACACAAACGTTTTGTTGAGAGGCCATGACTGAATTATCCTGTTTCTTTTCTTACAAAATCCTTTCCCCCAGTCTTGGCTGTTATTTGTTTTCAAGAAAGGAAGCCAAACTGATTATTCTAAACAATAGACTTGTTAAACCTCATCTTAGCATAGGAGTTTGAGATTCAAATTTTGTTGCTGAACTTTCTTGCCAAGCCAGGCTTACTATCCTTGAACAAAACTGTCACTTCCAGGTTTTTGTTTTGTTTTTTTTTCCACTTGTGAATATGAAATTCTTCCATTTATTTGCACAGGAAAAGACAAGTTTTTCCTTAGTTGGTAAAAATGTCCTTTCCACGGGTAATGGTAATTTCCAATTCTGCCATCAGGAAAGACAGAATCCTAAAATGGTTTAGGTTGGAAGAGACCTTGAAGCTCATTTAGCTGCAATGCCCCTTCCATGGGCAGGGACACCTTCCACTAGACCAGGCTGCTCAAAACCCCATCCAACCTGGCCTTGGACACTTCCAGGGCTGGGGCAGCCCCAGCTGCTCTGGTGAGCAGGTAGAGCCTGTCCCATGGGCAGGAGTGGGGAAAGGGCAGAGCTGCAAGGACAGAGCTCACCTGGCACCTGGGCTCCCAGAGCAGTTTAACTAGTTAAGATTATGCACACACAGCTTTGCTCTGGAACCAGGTTTAGATATTTCCAAGGCCAAGCCAAGCCTTCAGCAGATACTCCTCATGATTTTTGTTTTTATACTTCTGAGATTTCTTAGAGAATAGTCTCATCAAAGAGTTGTTAATGAAACATCTCAGCCATAACATCCCAAAACTGCAGGAAATGCTGGAATGGTAAACAATAACTATTTTCATAAAAACAGGTTATATGTTATGCTCTCCCTCTGTCATTGTCTGCTACTGGCACACCTCACCTACAAGGTCTCTTAATAACCTCTGTGATACTTTGCTGTGTGAGAAGTACATCCAAAGATCTGCAAGCAAAGACAAAAGTTGAGGAGCATTATACCCAGGTTATTCCAACAGCACAGCTGGGTGCCTGTGCTTCTTAGGATGGCACCAATTTCTACAGGAACATAAAATGTAACATCAACAACCTGGAAAGGAGCAGAGAATTGAGGGAAGAACTAGAAAAAGAAGGCCACTAGTAGCCTGTTCTTCTTTATAATGCAAATGAGGAGCAGGGGATGCAAATGAGGAGCAGGTTTTATAACTGAGAGCCACAGGTACTGCTTCAGTAGCAACCAGCCCTTGGTAGCTCCTCCTGCTTTGTGCCATAGCTGCTTGCAGTAAGGAACCGAGTGGGAAGCTCAGCTCTGGAGTTTTCCCTCCCTACTGGACCCAGAGCTCACTGGAAAGCTGGGGAGGCTGAGGAACTGCTGCTGAAAGGGGCTGATGAGAGGACTCTGTCCTGTACCTCGCATGGAGAGCTCGGTGGGTGGGTCAGAAATGCTCCCACAGGTCTGTGTTGCCTTGGCTCTGATGCAAAGCACCTCTCCTGGCTTGCAAATGGCATCTGGGAGAGGTTCAGCTCTATATAGAAGATGAAAGAACTGCTTTCAAAGAGGAAATGTGCAAATTAGAGCTGTAACTGGATTAGGCTGTGAGTACAACTTGCCTTTGGATTATTTATGTTCCCTGTGCTTACTCTTGATCATACTCATTACAGCAAGTACAGCCCAGGATTGTTTAAACTTGGAGTCAGGGCAGCTGAACAACAGCCTCTGGGCAGTGGGGTCTTGTGGCTGCTGTGAGCAGGTTGGAGGGAGGTGGCAGTGGCTGTGGCTTTGGGTTTGCTTCTGAATCACACATGCTATTTCAGGATGATCACAGAACAAAAAGACACAAAGAAGTCACACTTCTGTTGGTTGGGTTTTTGGTTTTTTTTTTTGTTATTTTTAACACATCCTTGCCTGATGTGTTGTCCTGCCTTCTAGGGCCTCTACCTTGTTGTGAGTGGAAGATCCACAGAGAACCCCTCTGAGCACTGTTGTTTATTTCTGGCACTGTCACCCAGAGAACAGATGGATAGTGATCTGACCTGCAGGTGCATGACCTGCCAGGCCCAGCCACAGACAGGTACCTGTGCCTTCTTCCTCCAGAGCAGCTGCTGGGTGCATTTCTGCTGACAAAGATGACGGAGAAGCAGCTGATCTTGTTTGGAGCCTGTCCTTAGGGCTGCTCTAAGCACCAAGGGAAAATATTCAGTGTGTTTGACCCACCCTGGCTGAGGTGGGCTCCTGCTAGGGGAGCAAAGTGCTTATGGACACATGCCCTTCATTTATCCAAATGTAAATACTTGGACACATCTGTAAGCTTCTTGAGATACTGCAGATCTGTGGAGTTACAGCAAGTTACTGTGTGTAGCCCTCAGAAAAAGCAGGGTAAAACTCTTGGTGGTGCTTTGCCTGGCTGCTGATCCTTGAACATACACAGCTCCCTACTGAGTCCTTTTGTGGCTGCATTGCCACCATCAGCACTTTGGCTTCTGTTTGTTCAGGAGCCTGTTGGGAGGTCAGCGAGCTCTGCCACGTGCTCACCACCTCCCAGGGCAAACTCCTCGCCCACTGCTTTAAACACAGTGATATTTGGATTGGGGAGATCATTTGGTTTTGTGGGGAAGCAGTTTGCATGGTAAACAAAGAGGAGAGAGAATAGGTTCAGACTTCATGTTAAATGAAGACATGGAAACTATAGATTACTGTTCTGCTGTCTTGCTGCTTGAAATGAGAGACTTTGGTTTTTTTAACATAGCAGGTTCAAATGTTGCCTTCTGAGTCTGTATTTGGATACTTAGTCCAGTTCTAGGAGTACTGAATACCCAGAATGTCCAAGTGATGGAAGACAGGATGTTTCTGGGGTGAAGAGAGGACCAAGGTACTCAGTCTTCTTTTATAAACAGACTAACTATAGAAGAGAATTCTAAATTTTGGCTTGCTAATTTTTGTAGCTGGAGTCTGGAAGCAGCTTGCTTTTCTGAGCTGACCCTGGAAAATGTGTTAGGAGTATTTTCTGCTTTCCATATCAGGAAATGTTATTTGCAACTTAGAGTCCTTTTATTTTTTTTTTCTTTTTAAAAAGAGCAAAAAAGAGCCTTTTCATGTGGCAAAAAACTGTACACTCAGAACTTTATTTCATATTTTAAAACCAAAATAGAAGTTTTTATATCTGAACTTTCTTTTTCATGCTGGAGACACTGTGTCCAGTGTCCAGCCAGTTCTGTGTTAACTGTTGTTATAACTTGGTTAGTTTTAGTCTGTGTGATGCATAACAGTAATATCCTCTTTGTGCCTTTGCCATTGCACATACCAAGATTGTAAAGTGTTAAAATGCCTCTACATTTCTTCAGGACTGGTCCCTCAGTGCTCTGGGAAGGTATCTCAGGGATCAGTGGGAACAAGCTGGCTTGCAGAGAGGCCAGTGCCATTGGAGAGGCCCTGGGAGCTGGGAGCCTGAGCTGCCACACCAGCACCACCTGCCATGGCAAGTCCGGGAGGAACACCCGGTGCTGTGGAGGAAGAGCAGTGACAGGAGGGTGCTGCTGAGCCTGAGGCTCAGGGTGATGGGCCTCAGGGATGGCTGTGGCTGTGACACAGCCCAACACACCCCGAGCCCCATGCAGGGCACCTGCAGCCAGAGGAGCACACGGGATCCTGGCTGGGGCTGCCTGGCACTGACCCCACAGCACTGCTGGGGATATTCCCGAGTGGGGAGGAGGGAGAAGCCATCGAGAGCTCCCTGTGCCACATCCCAGCCCTGATGCTCCACGGGCTACAGTGAGACCAGGTACCCTGGCCACCTTCTCCTGGCCCCATGAGTGCCATGGCGAGGTCTGAAGGGGCTCCAAGACAGCCAGCAGCAGAGTGCTGTCCTGTTCTCTGTGTGCCACTGAGTGCTGTCCTGTTCTCTGTGTGCCACCACCCGAGTGCTGTCCTGTTCTCTCAGTGCCACCATCTGAGTGCTGTCCTGTTCTCTCAGTGCCACCACCCGAGTGCTGTCCTGTTCTCTCAGTGCCACCATCTGAGTGCTGTCCTGTTCTCTGTGTGCCACCACCCGAGTGCTGTCCTGTTCTCTCAGTGCCACCATCTGAGTGCTGTCCTGTTCTCTCAGTGCCACCACCCGAGTGCTGTCCTGTTCTCTCAGTGCCACCATCTGAGTGCTGTCCTGTTCTCTGTGTGCCACCACCCGAGTGCTGTCCTGTTCTCTCAGTGCCACCATCTGAGTGCTGTCCTGTTCTCTCAGTGCCACCACCCGAGTGCTGTCCTGTTCTCTCAGTGCCACCATCTGAGTGCTGTCCTGTTCTCTGTGTGCCACCACCCGAGTGCTGTCCTGTTCTCTCAGTGCCACCATCTGAGTGCTGTCCTGTTCTCTCAGTGCCACCACCCGAGTGCTGTCCTGTTCTCTCAGTGCCACCATCTGAGTGCTGTCCTGTTCTCTGTGTGCCACTATCCGAGTGCTGTCCTGTTCTCTCAGTGCCACCATCAGTGCTGTCCTGTTCTCTCAGTGCCACCATCTGAGTGCTGTCCTGTTCTCTCAGTGCCACCATCCCAGTGCTGTCCTGTTCTCTCAGTGCCACCACCCGAGTGCTGTCCTGTTCTCTCAGTGCCACCATCGGCCCACGGGCTGCTTCAGGAGGTCTCACTAAACCTACAGAGTTAAGTCAGTACAAAGCCCAGTTTTAAGAAGCTGGATTCAATAAAGAAGAATTGTATTAGCAAGAAATCAGACAAAGCACAGGCCAGGAATTAGTGACTGTCTTTATCAAGACAGAGCGGATCCAGCAAAGAATGTCACCACAAACTAATGTGTTTTAGCAGATAGATTTTTTGGATAATGCGTGTTGGAAAAGCTGCTCAGGGCTGTTTGGCAAAAGCACACAGCAACAAGGACAGAGTGCTGCATCATTTTGCAAAGGGACACGAACTTATTTCCTCCTGCTTGTATAATTTCATTCCAAAATTGCTGTGTCACTATCACACAGGTTTTGGTCACCAGGCCCTAAGAACTGTGAATGTGAAGCAAAATTCAGATGACAACCATCTTGGAAAGGTTGCTGGAATAAACACTCTCTCTATTAGACTAACACTAGACTAACACTACCAACCTGTGATGGTAGTGATGACCTGGCTCCTAAGAAGTCCTTTAGACAAAAATCTCTCATCAGTGCTGCAGAATTCAGATCAGCACAGGAGACCTCCCTTGCTCTTTGAGGCATGTGAAGAAAAGTCTCATTAATGTTAACAGTAATAAATTATGCAAATCTTACTGCTATTTAAAGCCAAATAGATGGCATCACTCACATCTGGGAGTGCTACACATGGATATATTCCAAACAAATTAAAAGGATATGGGATGACATCCCTTGGAAGACAGACATGTGGGCTTTATGTTCTCACTGAGCAGCTCCTGCATCCAGCCTGTAACTGCTGATGCCACTGCAGAATGTTTTGTAAAAGGCCAACAGCCACTCTTTCTGTTACTGTCAATGTGATGTAAAAATTTACCATCTTTCTGTGTTAATGGTTACTAGCTATTTGCACCTTAATTTCAATGTTACCATTTTAGGTCAAATCTAAAAGTGTTTGTTGTTAAAAATGCATCCTCATGAAGGCAGACTATGATGGAGTCACCCTCCTTTCTCCTCCTGGATAAATAGACTGCTCAGCTCCATGCTCTCATGCTGAAGGTATGTTTTTAGATTGCAAGCAATTTTTGTGGCTCTCCCTTGAACCTCTTCCAAGCATTGAGCATCCTGGAATATATTTGCATCAGAATGGGAGGTGCTGAATTTTGTTTGCCTATTTCTCTCCCTTCCACTCCCTCAGCTTGTAGAGCCAATTTCTGCTTCATATGCACAAGTACCAGTCCTGCATGGATCTCAGGTTCAAGTAACCAAAAATTACTTGTGTGAGAAAAGCTGCCTGTCAGCTGTATGCCCAGCAGGGAACCGTTTTGTTTTCTAAGGAGTTTCCACTGAAAAAGGGGAAGAGCATTTTAAAGCAGGACCTGAGGCTGACAGTGAGGTTTCAAGCTGTGCCAGCACAAGGTCTGGGTTTGCAGCAGTCTAGACAGTGGCCACCACATCTTGAGAGGGTGGCTGGGAAGTATCAGTGCACTCAAATCAGAGCAACTCCCCAGCAGTCAACAATGTGACCGCTTTTTGGTTGTTTTATTGCTTTTTTTGTTAATTTTGGTCCCGTTACCCAAGGAAATACTTTGGAGCAATGACATTTACCTGGGTCTAACAAATCACCTGCCTTGAGCATCATTTGTCAGCTCCTCTGTCATTTTGCTGCTTCCCTGCCCTGTTCTGAGCTGTGTGTGATGGAGGGTCTGGGATGGGGTGAGCTCGGCTGCTGCAGTCCCAGCCCACCCCACGGCCACTCAGCTGAGTGGGGCTGATGACCCAGTGTCCTCTGTTGCTTCATCCCCCAATTTCAGGAGTTAGAAATGCTGATGGAGAAGTTTGCTGGGCTCCTTGTATTGCTTTGTTGCATTGCTGCCTAGGACAGGCAGATGGGCAGGGTAAACTGGAGCCAGTTCTGGTTATTTTGTGTTTTTAAGGGAAAGTGAAGTGAGTCAAGAGGTTGATAAATTTTCAGGAAAGGGGCTCCACTTAGATAATTTTAAAAAAAATCTTAACTGCTTGACAGCATATTGTAAAGCTTTACATTTCATTAGTGAGAAGATGACTGCACTGGCATCTGCAGGATTAGTTAATAGTGATCCTCCTTTACTTTTAAATCTCATTTCATTTTACTTTTAAGCAAAAATCTGTGGAAATTACTTGCAGTGCTAATATGGTACCTTCCCTATAGTCTTTCTCTGCAGTAATCTCCATTTTCAAGGATACTTAATTTTGGTTTTAGGATGAATTCCAGTATGATAACATTTCTTCGTTTGCATTGTCAGGGTCGCAGAGATGAAACTTCAGGAATTCAGCAGTTGAATTTCAAAGCTTATCAGCCTTGTTGATGAAGTAAATGAGAAGATTTTTCTTCAGACAAAGTCTTCGTAGAGGCAGGAAACTGTGAGCGTGCAGTGATGGCAGAGCTGTGAGTGACTGTAAATTCAAACTCATATTTACCTTGCTGCAGAATGGAGTAAAAGAACAATGATTTTTTTTCTCCCCACATGCAGCAATCAATTGTAGATTTAAATTTACTTTTGAATAAAACCTGAATTTGGGAATAAAACCTAATATCTGGCTGAATTTACAGCATCAGAGCAGAATTAGAAAGGTTGAAAAATAAGTGCAGGCAACATACATTCCCTTGTAGCTCCTTCTCTCTCTGCCCTAAATTTTTCTTCTATGTAAGGAGAAAAGAATGCAAAGACTTCTGCAAGGTAACAAACACTGTGAATACAAAAATCTGATAAGAATAGGAAAAAAATGGAACACTTCCATTACATTAAGCTAAACCAAGACAGAAGGTTTGTAATGCAAAGAGCACTCCTCATAATGCATTTTTTTTTTCCCAGCACCATGACACAGTTTGTTCTGGGCCTATCAGTCACAGAAGCATCCTTGATGGTTTCTAGTTGTTTCCAGTGATAGAGGAGGATCTGTCAGCCACTGCAGGCTGTATTGTCTTTATCTCCTGCAGCACAGCAACCTCCTCTATGGGAAATGCTCTTTACAGTAGATTGAATTCCAGCAACTAGGACTTATGTCCATAAAAGAAAGAGATGGATGAAGTTGTCATATATACCGGAAATGTATCCCTGGTGTAAACTGATGCTGCTTCACTGCTTTGAGCAAAGATTTTCTCTTTTACAATAGATGAATAGAGAATCACTTGTACTTCTGTAATGCACAGGATCACTTGTACTCTTAGAACACAAAGAGCCTCCAGACCTGATGAGATGGTTAAATTTTGCACAAGCAGCACCAAAACACATCTTAAAAAATAAAAAATGCCATAATAATGGGCTAACTGCTAGAAAAAAATGTGACACTTGGAGAAAATCTAGTCAATTTGGTAACAGTAGGGACTGTCTAAACTTATGGAAGGTCTTAGTTCTGCCTTCACAGAACAACTATGAATACAAACTATGAATCTGGGATTTTCATTCAACTCAGATCTCTGCTACAGCATAAATCGATGGTGGATGAGCAATTGACCTGACCTAGTGCTGCAAAGTGCTCACTTGAGATGATATGTTCAACTATGTGTCACCTTTTCTTGTCCCATTTGTGCAAACATTGTGGGTGCAGGGCTTTGCCTGCGATAACATTCACAGTGGCTGCTGCAGTGACAAACCAGGGCACTTGTGAGACAGAAGGGAGGTGGTTACTCGATGTCTTCCAGTACAAATGGGGTCAGACTGCTCCATGCCTGGCTGCTCCCTTCTCTTACCCGGAGACAGGTCAGCCCAACCAAAGAGCAGCTCACAAACAACTCACCATCTCAAGTATTCACAGGCTCTTTTCACTGAACAGTTATGGACAGCAAATACATCAATAAAAAGTACCTGTTCATTTGAGGATAACACAAGAAGAGAAAAGCTGGCTTTATGTGGCCTGGTAAATTATTTGCCATGAATCATTCAACCAGTCAGAGTGCATTTGCTAATAAAAGAGAACGGGAAAGGAGATGTGCTAGAGGCAGCAATGTGTTGTCAAGCCAAGATGAAAATGAAAGCAAGAAGTAGGGCACTTTGCTGCCTTCTCTCTCTCTCCCCTGCATTAGTACCCAAGGAAGTTTAGACCCTTTGAAAGCCTAAGAGCTTTGCACTCCGGCAGGAAACTCCAGAAATAAAAGAGAGGGCACTGTGTCATACCATTCCTTCCTCGGGATTCTGGAGGAAGCACAAACACATCATTTCTGTCATTGCACATTTCCATTGAAATGGTGCCCAAAGGCTCCAGTGGGGCTGGCTCAGGCCATGTGAGGGGCTGAACAGCATCTCCCCCCGAGGCCAGGGAGGCTGAGCGTGACCAGTGAACACGACAGCTGTGCCCACCAGCAACTGGTGAGACCTGTCCTCTCTGCAGCTGTCAAGCAGCAGGGCTATGCAAACATTAGCTGATTTCAAACAGGCTGCAGAGAAATTTAGGAGCAGCTGGTGATTAAGAGGATGGAATTATCACAACAGGTTTCTTACTGCTCTGTGTGACACTGTCAGCTGGATGCAGCACGCTGCCCACCAGCTGAACCAGCCAAGGATGTCATTGACATCAGGGATGCTGCTCAGTTTTGACCCAGTGCTGGTCAAAGTGTTGCTTCCATTTTGAAATGAAATATTAGCAAAACTGGCTGGGCATCTGCAGGACAGCATGCCTGGCCTGCAAAGAAAACAGTGTGAAGAGACAACAGTTTCACAGAAAAGATTCCAGGCTTTTCTTTTCTTTTTGAGCTGTAATATTTAGGATTAGCAGATAATTCAGGGGATGTTTCAGATAAATCAGGTTGGGACATTTCTGTGTCCGTGGTACATCTCAGTCTCAAAAGTTGAAAAGAATGATCTCTGTGTGCAGTGTGCTGCACTGTCACCTTCCTTGTGACAACGTGTCACAGCTCACAGTGCTGAGCGTGGTGGCAGGTGAGGAATTCTGCCATTTTCATCACACTTTGGGCCATGTGTTGAGAAGGAGGGCTTTGCTACACACACCTCTGCACTGGGGAATGTGTGGGGGCAGACCTTGGTGTGGGACAGGAGCTCTCTGTGGCTGATGGTTGGGTGTTTCTCCCTAGCTGAGCCTCAGTCTTCTTATCTGTTCTTTGGGCACAAGGAACCTCATTGGTAAAGTGTTTGAGACACACTGGGGAAATCCCCTTGATAAGATGAGAGGGTGTTATTGAAACATTTTAAATTCCTCCATGACTGTTTCCAGTGCCTGCTTTGCAATGTAGTGGAAAAAAATGTTTATTAATACTTTTTTCTTCTCTTGGCTGCTCTGCTACAACCCTGTGTCCTTGCTTTAATACTCTGTCCCTCATGCTCCGGTCTCCTGTAGCCCACCACCACAGTTCACTGTTACCTACATACTCCATGGGTCACCTAACCATATGGATCATTTTTCCTCAATGATCCTTGCTCCTGGGGCCACTAGAACAAAATATCACTTGGGAAAAGACCTCTTCTCCTGCAGTTTTCATCCTGATACCTGGCAATGGCAGGAGCAATTCTGTTCACCTTCCCCAGGGCAGCAAGTCCTTTGCTGTTCTCCTGCTGCCCCACTCCTGGGTGCTGCAGCCCCTCACAGCTGCCAGTGCATCTCAGCACGTGTGATCTCAGCTGGGTGCTAATATTGACTAATTTTGTTAATATTGCTAATATTAGCAATTAGCTAGTTAGCTAATATAGCTAATATTGCTAATATTGACTGCTAATATTGATTTGGACAGAGGATGCATGTATATCTGTCCAATATTCACTGTGTGCACAGGAAGGTGCATTAATTCTTTGTTTTATGAGAGCTGCCAGTGTTTGCTGACTTCCTCTTCTAGGAGATGAGAGTGGAAGCAGCGTGCCTCCTCACCAGAGCCAGCCTCAGACCATCGCTGCTGTCTGTTATTCACACACCAGAGACCAAAACCAGCACTGGCTATTACATACATTATTCAAGGCAAGGAGACAGCAATTGCATTAAACAGTGCGTGATGAAACAGTTCAGCAAAGGGCAGCTTTCCTCAAATGCATCTTAAACGTCTTAGTGCACTGCTGGGATGCCTAAAATGCTTTTGAATTTACCGTATGTGTTTCTTTCTTACGGGAGACAGTGTTTTTCCTATCAAGGCACATGGACTGAAAGCACTTAAGAGCAACAAAAGGAGGCCAGTTCACTTGATGTCTGAACACAGGTTGCTCCTGTGAGATTAATAACAAACCACTTTTGAAACAGAATCGCAGTCAGAGGCAAGGAAAGGGACGTGAGCCCTGTGTGCTACAGGAGGCTGTCAGTGTAAGTGCCTCAGGAGATGGGCAACAGCTCCTGGCTCATGCTGCTCACCCCACTGGGGTCACCCCTGGCCTTGCTGCACAGGACACGGTACCCAGCCCAGAGGACTGGGCTGCTCAGCTCCCTCCACCCGTGGCATCCCATTTCCCCAGCTGCCTTTCCGCACTGCTGGTGCTCCTTGCAGACAGATGGGGGTCAAGGTGATCTGCCAGAGTAAGATTTCAAACCTTATTACGGTGCACTTGTTCTTAGTCAGGATTTACGTGCCTGGCATGCTCCTCGCTTGGCCTCTGCTTTCTCTGTAACCATTAAAATTAAGGGATCTGTGAGGGTGATAGCAAAGAGGAGAGCATTCAGTGTCTAAGGCTAAGAAAGACAGCCATGGCAGGACAGCATATTCCCTTCAGGCCTGCAAAATGCCGTGTCCCTATTTTCCTTTGAGACAGCCCAAAGAAGGAGACTCTTCCAAGAGCATCGGAACTTGTTACCCCAAACTCACATTTTGGGAGAAGCTGCTGGCCTGAGCCACTGGCCTGAGCTAAGGCTGAGGATGAGGCTGCTGTGCAGAGGTTGATTTGCACCAGGAACCAGCAGACACAGGGAAACACCCCGACACAGAACCCCGACCACCAGCGCTTCCCCGGCCGCGCGTCCATAGGGAGCTGGGCAGCACCTCCTGCCTGGTGTGGGCTGTGGGGTGATGTCCCCCGGTGGGGCTGATGTCCCCCGCGTGGGGTGATGTCCCCCGGGTGGGCTGATGTCCCCCGGTGAGGCTGTCACAGCCAGCACTGCCTGCGAGACAAGCACAGGCTGTTCCCCTGCTCCAGGCACCACCTCTGCTCTGCTGCTTTCTTCAACTGACCCCAGGGCAGTTTCCCAGCTGGAAGCAGCTCCCTCACACCCAGTCCTGACACAGTTATCACTGAATTCAGGACTATTAGCGCCTGATTTTTTCCCCTCCGAACTTTCACAGCTTTGTAGCTGATCAAATCTGCACAGGATGCCTTTTGCAGAGATGCCCTCGCTGTCCCACATCCCCTTGGAGCTGTCCCAGGGCCCTGCCCCAGGCTGCAGGGAGGCAGAGCACTTTGGGGGAGCTGCATGGCACTGGAGGGCTTAAGAGCTGGGTGGAAAAAATGTTGAGCCGTGGGAAGCAATGATCTTTCAATAAGCATTGAAAAGTGTATAGTCAGACATTTAAGAGCAGCCCTGGCAGAAAAACAAAGAAAAACTCTGGGTGAGCTAATCCAAAAACAACAAAAAACGTTTTCCTTTGCCCCTCCTGGGTTAGAGCTCTGCCTTTCCATAACTTCAGCCTGTATTGCTGTCTCTCACATGCACCCATCTACTCTTGCCCAAAAATGGTTCAGAAAGGAAACCAGCTCTGCTGGAGGAACACTGATTTGAAGATTTTCCTGTAAATACAAGAAAAGAAAGAAGGGGTGGAAAAAGCCATGAGGTGGCATCCGGCACAGGGTAGGTCAGACTGGAAAGGCAGCTGAGGAGCAGCAGAAGCAGAGCTGTGCTGGTGACAAGGCCTGTGCTGCCTGTGCTGCCTGTGCTGCCTGTGCTGCCTGTGCTGCCTGTGCTGCCTGCCTCCTCTTCCTCACCTTGAACACCTCTGGCAGTGTGAAGGGACGAGGCTGTTCAGGGAATGGGGGCAGGAAAGGCACGAAGGGAACTGCTACTCAGCCGAGCCTAGTTTAGTTACTCAGCTGAGCTCAGTTTAGTAACTTGTAATCATAACACGTCATGAATGACACAGGGCATCGCCTCATGGACAGCTTGGCTTGAGCTCCCACCCCAGACTGGACAGGGTTTGGTCTCCTAAATATATGTATTTGGTAGGGAAGGAAAGCTCACCTCCTGCCATCCTTTCACAGATGCCTTAAATGAGGATCCTATTTGCTTTTGGGGTATAAAAGGTTTTTCAGAGCAAGTCCCAGGAGGGCTGTGGTGACTCCATCCCTAAGCAGGGCTCCACAATTGGACCCTGAGCCTGCATCTTTGGTCTGGGTATTGTTGGCACATGCTTTCTATCACACCAGATGGGCATTTCCAGGCAAACTCTGCCTGACTTGGAAAGTTCCTGCCTGCCTGGAGGTTATTTGCAACAGCTCTGGCTGCTGCAGAGGGCTGGATGTGAAAGGCAATGCCCCAGGGAGCATCTTTCCTCCAGACAGCTGCTTTCTGCTCTGGATTGCACACAGACATCATCACATCTTCTACACACTGAGGAAACAATCTATGGACATGTCTGATCATACCTGCATGGAAGTGCCCTGTTCCTCCTGCATTTAGGTGTCTGAATGCAGCAGTCAGAGCTCAGATTTTAGGCTCACAGAAGAAAATGGAGATCATATAGTGACAGTGTTCACAGGGCAGTTCTGATTCCCTTGCATATATGCCTGCATCCCTCCACCCCCAGTTTAGTAGGTCATCTGCAACTAGCTGCCTGGAGCAGGCAGGATGCAGGGGCATGATCTGCATCTCAGCTCATCCCTCATTTGTCCAAGAAAGAATATGAATATTTTTTTTCTGTGGTTTAAACAGACAAAATTAACAAGAAATGCGGGATTAGGGAGATTCAGGAATTTTATCAACATATTTTGATGTCTGGCCAAAAGAACATGGTTGTGTTGGAGCAGATCTGAAGACTTAGACAAAATAGACTGACATCTTTAGATGACTTAACATCTTTTGCAATTGCACTTCCGATTTTGAAAAATGCTGACCACTTCAATTAAAAAAAAAAAAGAAACAAAGAATAATTATGTATGAAGGAATAAGTTTCCTGGAATATTTCAAATCACTGTGGAAGATGAGTTTTCAGTTTCAAGAGCTTTGAAAGAGGCAAATTCCTTTGCTGTCCACAGCAGCGAGTTTAACTCATGGCTGGGGAGCTGCAGCCAGAGAAGGATTTGTCCTTTAGGGCAGCCAGCAGCACAGCCAGGGCTGCGTGGAGCTACATGGCTCAACAGCAGATCCACAAACAACTGAAAATTATTTCTGCATTAGTACATGATGGCTATTATAATATTTTCATCCTACATTTCTGCCCTTTTACAGTCAGCAGTGCTGACATGTAAATGCAAGCTTGTGTTGGAGCAAGGATGGTGGTGTCCAGTGTCTCTGCACGTTTATCTGCTCCTGCCCCCTCCCCAGCCTCTGTCATGGTCGTTATTTCTGCACCTTATCTCTTTGTGCCATTTGTCCGCAGGGAAGGACCTGGAGTTTCCCTGCTGGGTGGGACCATGTGTGGGGCTCTGCAAAACCATTCCCTGCTGTCCTCGGGGCACGTGTGTGATGAAATAGTGCAGAAACAGGCAGCACACAACTCGTGTAACACACTGCTCTCTTTTCAGAAGTACTCAAGACCTGCTTGAGAGGAAAAGATCCTCCTGTGAGCCCCCTCCCTTCGCAAAAACTGCTCCTTTGAACGACTTCCTGAAACATCCACGTGGCTCCAGGGAAAGCTCCATAATGCCAAATTAGAGAGGCTTTGCTCTGCAATCAAGACGTCAAACATTGCCATTTAGCAGCCTTCTGAAATAGAGTATTTCAGTGTCTTTTGCTCTTCTCACAATAGCAGTAATGCCAGGAAATCTCACAAGCACAGCTGGTCTAAATAGTGATGTGTACGAAATAAAACAGACTTCTTGGGCCTGGTACATACATCCTGCTGCTCTAGATGATTTCTAAACACAGAACACAATGAGCATCAATTGACAACTCATAAACTATTGAAAAAGGATGCTGGGCTATTTCTGTATCCTGAAAGTGTACACTGTCTGGAGAAATGGGAAGGAATAGCTTCAGTTTTGAGCTTAGGGTTAGCAAAAGGATTTAGACAGTTAAGTACCTTTTAAAAATACCTTGATGACTGTATTTTCTTTTTCTGGAATACCAGCTAAGTAGCGACTTAACCATATGTCAATGCAAACAAAGCAGCCCAAGCCGGGAAAGGCTCAGTGAATTCTTTAAGAGGGAGAAAAAGGATACAACCTGTGGCTCTGAGTCTGGGGCAGGGCTCTCCCTCTGCTCTCTTTCCACCCTACATGAACCCCCTTTCCTGTCCTACTGCTGGAGTGGCTGCAGAGACAGCATTGTGCCTCACACTGTGTGTGTGCTCCAGGCCTTGGACTTCTGCATGACCCATATGCATAACCCCAAGAAATTAGAACATTATGCCCATGGGATCAGCCCTGAGCCGTTTCTGACAGGAGTTAATGAATGGCACGAGATCTGCTAAAGGACAGAGGGTAACAGGCTCATTTGTCAGCCTGTCCAATGCAGTTGTCATCTTTGTATTCTGGAAATATTTCAGCATCTCAAATATTTTGCAAGCTGCTATCCCATGCAGCTGTACTAAATTCTTGCAGACACCACTGTGGTGGCTTCACTCTGGATGAAGAGGCCACATTTTGCTGTCACACTGTAAGCCTGGCACTGGGGCACAGGCTGAAGGATTTCGTCCACATAAGTAAGAGTGACTCTAGATATTCATTGTTCTACTGAAATCACCAGATCTGTTGATACATTGGGCACTATAGCTGGGGAATCAGCTTTCTTAGGAACATAGGATCTATCAAGAAATAGAACAGGCTGTGGAAGCCTCTGATAAGGAGAAATACTTGTTATGGTGGTAAAGTCCTGGTAAGAACATCATCTGCTTCCAGATACCAGGATCAGCAAAACTAAAGAGAATATTGGAACAGCATTTAATGATACTTTCCTATGTAAGGATTCAAAAAGACAGCACAGTGGAAAAATATGCATTTCCTTCAGAGGTGCCAAGAAATGCTGTGCATATTCCTGGTGTGACTGTGCGCTGTGCCAAGCTTGTGGTGTGGGTACCTGCCTCGGGCACAGAGAGTTGTGGGGCACAAGCCAGGGCACCTTCGATGATCAAACTGTCAGGAAGAGATTTCTCCATTCAGAGCGAGAGTTCAGTTACTTTTTTCCAACTTTTTGCCTCTCGCCAGAATATTCCTGGCAGCAAACTTGTTTATTTGGATATTTGTGTAAGGTGAATCATAACAAAGGAATCACAGACGCAGCTGAAACAGGCTGCTGCTCAGCCCTTGTTCTGCAGCTCATTTTGGGAAAACACCACTGATTTAGTGCCATAGACATCCAAAAACCTACAGAGGAATCAGGCCTTTGCTTCTCAGATACACGTGTTTGATTTCTGGCTATACTGAGTAACAGGGACGTTATCATTTAAATGGAAACAATAAGTGCAGAGTAAACAAAAGAAAGAAAAAGGGATAGATCATCATGACTGCTGTGAGACTTTCAGCATCAGCAGCATGAAAGTTATGTGGCCTTTCTGCAGAGCATCAGGCCAAGCAGTGCTGCTGGGCCTCCAGCTTTCTCTGTGGTGCTGTGGGAGACCTTTGCAGGGTTAGAGAGGAAAAGGCAGCATTTACCAGCTCTCATACCTTGCCCAGGGTGGCCCCTGGTGTGCTGCAAGAATGATTGCTGATTGCTGGTGATACTCTGAACAGGGACTGTGCAGGTTCTTGGTACTGTGGCCCATGTCCAAGAGCACCACAGCACCAGGCTACAATTTCCTTGAATGTGGTATCTTCACCTGCTGTCTGGCAGCAACAGGAGGGTGACACAGGAAAGACTGCAAGGAACTAATCTGTTTTGGTGCTGGTGCTATGCAGGACGTTGCTCACCTGTATTTCTAGTCCAAAAGCCAACCTGCATTATCAGGAAGATCCACTTTAAACAGCACAGAGTGCATCCTTATTTAGCTGCATGGTCCCACATGGTGCCTTCTGTGGAGTGAAGGAGGGACATGGCAGGAAAAGTTTCTCTGACTGCACAGGGGGAAAGTGGGTGGCAATGCCCTGGTTGTGTCCCAGGTTTGTGCAAGTATTGGAGTTTGAGGGCCAGTTCCAGCAGCAGTACAGGAGTGTGGGAGCTCCTCACTGAGTGGGAGCCAGACTGTGGATTGTGCTCCCAGGATTGCTGTGCCAGACAGGGGGAGAGAGAAATGTGACCTCTCCTCTTTGTCACCTCACTACCACGTGCAGGAGTTTGCCCTCCTGGAATGGTGTTGCTGAAACTGAAAGATAATGGTTCAAAGGACTTCTGGCATTTAGCACAGGATAACTTAAAATCTTATCAGGATCAAAACGCCTCTGATACAAAAAGCCATTATGAAGTTGTTTTTGAGGCTTGACTTCCTTTGCCCTGCAGTGAATACAGTCCAAGGTAAAGTCCAAATTGGGACTGCCACACTAGCTGAGGGACACTCTTTTTCTAATGCTGACTCTGCTATTCTAATGTATCTGAAGCTTTGTTGCAGGGGTAGATGGTAACTCTGAAAAGTGAGCCACTGTCACTGCTGCCATCCCAAATGGGGACATCTTCCCTGAGTGCTCCCCACCAGTCACCGGGGCCCTTGGGATGCATGGCTGACAGGGGCAAAGCTTCTGGGAAGGGAAACACAAAAAGCCTGTTTGTACCAGGATCTGCTGTGCTGGAGCCCTGTACACACTCATGCTTCCTCTTCTCATCCATACTCTAGGTAATCAACTCATGATTCTAAAACTGCTCTCCAAAACTCTTAATAACCAAAAATTTCTCTTAATTAAGTTGTTTGCTTTATGCTTTAGCTGTTGGAAAAGATATCTTATTTTTGAACAGGGGGCAAAGTACTGTACACTGAGTTCCAAGTGCTCCCATTCGGGGAACCTGCAAAACACTGCTACAAAGTCCAGAGCCTGGGAGGTGTCCTGGCAGGGAAAAGGGAAGGAAAGGTGTTGTATGTCACACCCTTTGCCCCTCAATGCACCACTGCCCTCGGGCTGAGCTGTCCCTCACTTTGCAAGTGCTAAGAAGTCCCATATAAATACTCAAAAGGAGATTTGGCACTAAAAGTTGTGTCTGGCACTGTCCTGCCCTAAAAAACAATAGGAACAAAAACATGCCAGTGTCCTCTGCTTGGCACATCCTTGGCTCCCCCTGGTACCAAGAGCTTCTGAGCTCCATGGGAAGGAGGCTCTGCTTACTCATTGCTGCCTCCAGCACTGGAGAGTCCAAAAATTAAGCCAGAGGAGGCTTGCCCTTGCCAGATGCAGGGGCTAATGAACTCTGGCACCCACTGCTATTTGCAGATGGGTGATTATATGTTCATAACAAATATGCCATCAGTTCAGGGCCGTCAGGAACCTGTTTTGTCACGTGCGTGCCAGGGCACAGGTACAGGCTTGAGCTGCCTCCTTCTTCTTAAAATCTTAAATGATTTTCTCTTCTGCTGGATACCCTCTGAACTGCTGCCTGTGAGTAGTTCTCACATCTCCCCTCCACAAAATGAGTGCAGAAAGGCTTTTGGGGAGAACACAAAGTGCTTGAGATTTTGACAACAGGTACACCTGAAAAACATTTGATTCACCATCTTCTGTTTTTCCCTTTTTTTCACCTGAGGACCTCTGTAACTATTTGAGTTTCCAATGAAATATTTTTAAATGCATTTTTTCCATTACAAGTAACCTTAAGTATAAGGGGAATTAAATATAGAATTAGGAAACACAGGAATGTTCAGGTTGAACTAAATGCTTCTGATTGCTCAAGATTAAATATTTTTCTCCTCCCTGTCTTGCTAACCCAGACATGTTGTCTTTCTGCTCTGTTTTGACCTCTGAGATGACAAATACTCCCTCCTCTGTGCCTGCTCGAGGGTACAGTAGGTGCACCTTTAGTACATTTCTTGTTTTCCCCCCGGCGTTCTCATTTGCCTTGAGCTCTTTGAATTTGAAACTTTTATCTCTGCTCTCCAGCACATTTTCTCCCCTGCCAGTGGGGAAAAGGTATGTTCAGCACTGTGATGGTGGAGGCAGCCGTGCTGAGCCCTGCAGGCAAGCTGGGCTGTGGCAGAGCAGGCTCACGGAGCTGCAGAAACCTGCGGTCCCCCGAGTGCCAGCAGTGAGGCTTCTCTTAGGAGAAAGGAAGGACGCCTATATTTTCCCTTCATGGACTTTTGGCTTGCAAAAGAGTCAATCTGACATTATCAGGTCCTCTTGTACATCTCACCTTGGGCAGAGCCAAGGCCATGGACCTGCATTACCCTTTATACCTTTTCTAGAACTACTTGTGTGACAGATGTGGTGACAGTCCTCCCTTATAATGAATTTTATATCACCTACTCATCTGCTAAGTCAGAAAACCTCTTCTGTCAGTCTGACTGGGTGGGCAGCAGAGGAGGAGGCCCTGTTCCCATCCTGCATGGGAGCAGCTCCAGCTCTCCCCACCAGCAGATGGGTGGCTGCCTTGCCACACTGACAGTGCCCGGCTGCACGGGTGTCCCTTGCCACATTGCAGATCGACTGTCACTCCTGAAAGCATCCTTACTTTGCAAAACATGAGGATTCCGAGGATTTTGATCTCGGCAAAGCATTTTGGAGATGCATTGTGGCACAATAAGATTCCTTTCTTTGTGATTCCTACACTCTCTGCACTTTGATGGATTCCTGACACTGCTCACTTTAGATGGGTGGTTATCACAACCCTAAAGCCTCTCTCCAGCTCATCAGGGACAGTCAAAAGTGGCAATATAGAGACCAGCAGACTGATGTGTGGAAGTTTCACCATCTGCATGGGTGGTCTCTAATTCTTCTTCTCAACCCCTCAGCATGGAATATTGACATCCCTGATCCTCTTGCCAGTGTCTCCTCAGGGTAAAGAAATGTCACAGAGAGAATCCTCATTGACAAAACCATAAACACGGGCAGTTTTACAGGAAAGCTGGTGTATTATACATGCAGCAGATAACTGTGTTGCTGGGAGAGAGAGAGCACAGGCAATAAAAAGTAAACAGTGAGTGTTTGCCCAGCAGCTTGTGGACTCACAGCAGGCTGCTGGAGGAAGCAGGGAGCTGCTCAGATCAACTACTTCATGGTCAAGGCCAGAGAAACAGAAACAGAGAACCTGGGAAGGATCTGCTGACAGCTGGGACCCTGTTGGGTAGATCTGCATCTGTGGTCCCTTACAGACAACTGCAGCCTCTGATCTCCACCATCCTGCTAAAACAGGCCATGGACTGACCACGTGTGACTTCTCCCACTGCCTGTTTTCTTCCACACTGAGCACTGTGTCAGGAAAAGGGAAGAGAAAGCAGATGCAGGTGGAAGCAGGAGTATGGACTGTCCCCAGCTGAATCATGATTTTCATACAGCAAGTGAGGAAGTACTACACTCTTGCATGAATAAATTATGCTTTTAATAATAGCAAGGAGGCTGAACAATCAGTTTTGCACACATGTGGGTGTGCAAGAGTGCTGAGAGGAGCAGCCCCCCCTGCAACAGGTGATTCCATAACCACCCTGGCTGCCCATACACCACAGGCAGCTGCCTGCACCCAGGGTCAGCCTGCCCAGCTGTTGTCCCAACAGTTGTGTCATCCTAATCCCCCACCACGTGTCAGTGTTCCCTTGGCATGCCCAGCACTGCCAGCCTTGGCTGCAGCTCTGCTGGGCCAGAGCAGCTGCCAGCGTGGGGAAGGGTGGCCTCCAAGAAGTCTGTATTTTCATGCTGATAAAGATCAAAGTTTTTCTCTCCAGGGTTTCACAGCAGTTCCCACTGGGGAGGAGGGCTCGCCTGGGAACTGAGTGATCTGTGCTGGGGTGGAGGCAGCGGCCGCAGCGATAAGGGAGAGCTGCGTGTGAGGCCAAGGGCACATCGCAAAGGGCAGCTTGGGACAGAGGCACTGGCAGCCCCTGGCAATCCCTGCCCAGAAGGAAAAGCTGTCAGTAAAGGCCACCTGGATCACAGTGCATGTGTCACCCAGGGGCTTGTCTGCAGAAAACGTGGATTTGCATTGCTATGACCTTTCAGAGCCCATCACCCTCCTGTACCCCTCGGTGGTGTCACTGCTGCCTGCATAACCATGGTTCTGAGAATGCCCCTGTGTGGACCAGAACCCATTGTGTTAGATGGTACATGGCCATGGGACATGATCATCGTTATCCCAAAGCAACTAAATACTCTGAATAAAAAGTGAAAGACAGGCAGACAAACAGAAGTGGATTCAAGGAAGTGGCACTGTTCAAGGAGGGTTCAAATTTGAAAAAATCATGCAAAATGTTGCAAATCTTAACAAAAAATGTTGGGCTGTGCGAAGAGCCATATCCAATTAGCTAGGGTGGGACTTGATAGGGGAAGCATTAAGAATTGTGTTTTGCTCACTTAGAGATCCCTATCCTGATGAGAAGAAGATGGCAGGGTCTCAAGCTGACATTTAAACCTGAGGGGCTGTGCATGCACCAGAAAGCTGCATGTATGAGGAAAAACCTTCCTCCCAGCTGGGGATGTAAAACCATTACAGGCTTGTTTGAATTGCAGGGCAAAGGTTTTATTTAGTGTATGCTACACAGCATATCTTCCAGCTCCCAGGTCCATGGGGCTGGTTCCCTGTGGGCAAATTAGATTTATTTTTCCTAGTTACAGGATGGGAAAAGGCTACAGGATGGCAAAACAGAATAGGAAAAGGATAATTTGTTGCCGGAGTGAAAAAAATAACATTTTGCATTGGCTTGGAGATTTTCAACACTTGCGGCCTCCTTTAATTGTTTAACCTCACATCCTAAAAGAAGTGTCAAGTGATCGTGCTTTTAAATATTGCACTTGAATCTGTGGTTAGAATTTGTATTCCCCAGGTTTTGGGGTGATTTGCTGAGTTTGACCTGACTGCACACTTTCTGTCTTTCACCAGAACTGACCTTTTGGGAGAAGTCATACAGCTTACACCCAGCTTTACAAGAAGGGCTGGTCTGATGCTGTTTGTGGTTATTTAGAGTCCAGGGCAGTGCAGAAAGGTGAACCAGGACCCATGGGGCTGTGAAACGGAACCACAGTTCTGCAGCTTATATGGCAAGGTGGTGGTAGCAGGGGGGCTACAAGGGTGGCTGCTGTGAGAAGCTGCTGGAAGCTTTTCTTATGTCATATAGAGCCAATACCAGCTGGCTCCAAGCTGGACTCAGCACTGGCCAAGGCTGGGCCCACCAGAGATGGTGGCAGCACCTCTGAGATAATGTATTTAAGAAGGGAAAAAAAAAACTGCTGTGGAACAATAGGAGTGGAGAAGGAGGGAGGAAAACTCCCCAGGCACCAAGGTCAGTGCAGAAGGAGGAGGAGGAGATGCTCCTGGCACCAGAGCAGACATTCCCCTGCAGCCCGCGGTGCAGCCCATGGTGCAGCCCACGGAGAGGCAGCTTTGCCCCTGCAGCCCATGGGGGGCCAAGGGGATGCAGAGATCCACCTGCAACCCTTGGAGGAGCCCACACTGGAGCACATGGATGCCTGAAGGAGGCTGTGATCTTGTGAGAAGCCCATGGAGGAGCAGACTCCTGGCAGGAGCTGTGGCCCCATGGAATAAGGAGTCCACACTGGGGCAGGTTTGCTGGCAGGACTTGTGACCCCACCAGGGACCCACCCTGGAGCAGCCTGTGCCTGAGGACTGACCCCATGGAAGGGACCCACCCTGGAGCAGTTCTCAAAGAACTGCAGTCCATCAGGACCTCTCATAATGTGTGATTTCCAATTTTTTGTAAAACAGCTCTTTCAATATCATCTTTAAGTAGTTGCATTAACACAGAAATTAAATCCACAGGGAACACAGGCCTTTACAATCATCTGTAAACAAGGTCAGGTTTTCCAAGCTGCCTTCATGGCTAGCTGGCCTGACAAATCCATTAGACAGTATTGATGTCACCACCACCAAAAATAGTGTGTTTCAAAAGATAAAGCAAGTATGAGCCACTTATTAGTTATGTGACAGAGAAAGCTACCTCAGGTTTTCTTCCAGTACAAATTTGATGGACCATAAGCATATAATGACTGGAAAAAAACTCTTTTCACACATCAGGAGGGGATATTTAGTGGCTGAAAAATGTTTTTATGTGTTAATGCCTTTGGCAGTGCTTCATTCTCAAATTTCTTATGAGATACATGTGTGAACACAAAAACTAAGTCAATTGTAAAAGTATTTGAGGCAAAATAAAAACTAAAGCCAAATGTTGCTTGCCCTACTTCTAGAAGAAAGCCTTTTATTCATGGCTGTCACAGCAGTTGAAGTTGGTCTGGATGGAACATCAAAAATATGAAAAGTGAGGACAGATAATGCTAAACAAACAACAACAACAACAAAAAGCAGGAAGAGATCAAAACTCTTTGCACTGCCAAGTCAAAAATGAAATGAGATCTCTGTGGGACAGATATGTGTTACGTTGTCCATCAGAGGATCTTCCTACTCTATTTGGGGCACTTGGTGCTGGTAGATATTAACCCTCTTTTGTCTCCGTGTAGAGCACAGGAGATGCTGAGGTCGGGAGAGCTGTCACTGCAGACACCACCCTGCGAGGCAGCTCCTGGGAACACGAGCTGGGCTGCACATGGACACCTCTCCTGCAAGTGTGGCCCTTGGAAATGTCTTGGACCATCCACCCCTTGTGAAAAAGCTGCATTTCTAAAGAAATGCAGCTCTGGGCTCTTCCACTGGAGCGGCTGCTGAGGCAGGGACCCAAGAGAGGTGCAGAGACCCAGTCCATGAGCACGGAGGTGATAAAATGCCTGGGGCAGATGATTCCATGAATATCCTTGGCTTGGCATGGCTGAGAGCAAGGGCCCACAGTGCACTGCTGAAAACCACTTTGTCCTTTCTGTACAGGTCAGTATGGCCAGGGCTGGTTATCTCAGGTACCCTCCACACACAGGAGTCAAGGGCCTCTCCCTGCTCTCATCTGCCACCCTTAAAAGACTGTCAGTGCCTGCTGCAGAAGCAGGAAGAAATGGATTGCCCTTGCTTGAGGACAACCCAGCCTGTTTTCTAATTCTGCCTGTGCCCAGCCCACTAGAGAACCCCTTTTTTTTTTTTTTCCCCACAGGAGTATTATTTTCTTCTGTTTTTAAGCCACGTTGCAGCTATGAATTCCCTTCGATGTAGCACGTCCCTATCAGCTCTAACAAAGGGAGCAAGAGGGGCTTCTGGGAGGAATTCCTCTCTGCAGCTGATGCTGAGAAACACTTTTTATGAGCTGTTTACTGTCATTTTCCAGTAAATGACTTTTTTTATAGAGCATGTTGGTAAAAACCTGCGGACTGTTGTCAGGCTGGAATGTGAAATGCCAGGACAGCGTCCAGTTAAAAGTCCTGTGATGCAAATTCTGTGAATGCAGAAGATGAGGTTTCTGCTCACCCATCTCATTTGGCACAAAGGCTCTTCAATGCTGTGAAAGCAAATATCCACATTTTGTTATGAATTCAGAAAGAATTATCTGTCCAAATGAATTTTTAACTTCATGCAGCTTCTTCATTGCTGAGCCCTCCCCCCTCAGCCAGGATGAGGCACAATGCTGCTCTGGCCAAAGAGGATTTTTTGGGGCACAGAAGCTTTCTGTGAGCTCCTTTCACAGACTGTCCCAGGGCTGCACACTCCTCAGAGGCACTGAAGCACTGTCTGCAGGACTGAGCTTGCTTTCAGAGCTGGCCACTGCTTTTGGAGAAGGTTTTACGTTTTCTACGGTCGTTGTCATCACAGTAGAGCTGTTGGTTTGTCCTCATCTCCTCCTGCCTAGGAGACATTAAACACTCACTACAGACTACTGGCTGAAGTAGAGGCATATGGAAAAGACTTTCTGCACTACTGGAAATAAGTATGGTAATGATTCCAGAATGCAGACCAGAGGGAAATTGAGCTGGGCTCTTGCCACATGAAGGCCAATCATTTTACAGCATGGAAATGCATTTTCTTGTTCTCTCTGAAAAAAATATGCCTTGTTTTTAAAATGAAGCTTGCAGGAGTTTTGATGCTGATTAGTCATCAAAGTGGGTATTTTGTGGGTTACCAAACCACAGCTCAATGCAAATTATTTCAGCAGCTGACAGTCACAGACTGCAGTGACCCAGCTATCTAATAACCTTGCCTAGAGTCAGGCACCAAGAGAAAAATTAATTTTAACACGTCTAGATCAGCAAAAACTAGAACAGCAAGAGCTAAGCACAGGGAGTACAGTGGTGGGGTCAGGCAGGCGAAAGCATTGCTGCCAGCTGGATGCAACACTCCTCATGATGCTGCCTGGAGGACTGATCCGTGCTCCTGTGCCAGGGGGATGGAGCTAAGCACCACTTATGGGGCTGGAAATGAGGTTAACCCCATTGCACACACAGCCTGCAGCTGCCTATTGCACTGTAGCTGCACCCTATGTGCTGCTTGGGATCCAGCATAGATGGGAAAGGAGAGAAATCCCAGTGTGACCAGCACTAAGAGTTGTGTTTCTGCAACAAACAGGAATGGCAATAGCAGGAGATAAGGCTGGAAGTGCCTTGGAGAGGGTACCTAATCTGTCCCATGACCCACAGCAGGATGATGTGAACCTGAACCACTCTAGACTGATTTTTGTTTGCCCTGCCTCTGCAGTTCCTCATGTTCTTCTTGTCCACCAGAAGGAATTCCTTTGCTCTCTGCCCCATCCCACACACAATTACTAAAACAGTCACATTATTTTCAGGCAGTTCTCTCTTTCCTGCTGTGTCCTTGGCAATAAAGCTTAGGGAATGAATAGCACTGATATGTAAATGTGGGCTGATGCACCAGCACCAGTCCATGCACCCACCTGTGCTGGGGAGGCTGGTGCCCACCAGAGCCTCCTGGTTTTGATCAGCAGGATCAGCCCTGCCCCAGCAACTACCTGGAGATGCCACTCAGGGCAAAGCAGCTTCCTCATCTCTGCTGAGATCAGGGCACCTGCCCTCATCTCTGCTCTGCAGAGCACAGGAGAAGGCAATAAAGCCTTGCACTTATTAGACCTGTGAAAGAAACTGCTCCACTGAGTTTGTCCCAGCCACTGCATTGGGTTTCATGTGTCCTGGGTCCAAGTGGAACTACATGGGGTGTTTGGTTTGGCAGGTGTGGTGCAGCCTGGCCTCAGAGCTGGGAACAGCCACAGCCTGAGCTGCGAGACTGCAAAGCAACTTCTGTGTTAGGCAGGGGCCAAGGGAGTGAGTGTGTCACAGCTACACCTCCACACAAGGTCCTGCTGCCTCTCACACATGGGTAGCACCTGTGCAAAAACACACACATGGCTGGAGAGACAGCATTGCTTTTAAGGATAACTTCTTTTGTCCTTTGGTAAATACCCTTATCCAAAATCAGCGTAAGGGAATTCTGTGAGTCTTATCTTGTTCTGCAATTTTCCTGCTTTACACAGTCACTAATAGTTCCCTATTTATTAGCACTGGCACACATCCACACCATCTCCCAAGCCCTGGGCTTGAAGGAATGTAGACAGCCCTGCTCCACTTCCGCTCACCGTGGATTTTGGAGCCTGTGGGATGACTGAGTTTCGTAGGAGCTGAACTCATGAGTTAAAGGGAGGAGGAGGCAAAAGGTAGAGTGGCAAAAAAATAAGAAAACCCAAGGAGAAAATGCAGAGAAAATGAGAAAAAAAATATTCACAAATATATTACAGACTAGAAGGACTAACAAGTACAAATTAGTTAGAATCATAGAATAATTTAGGTTGGAAAAGATCTTTAAGATCATTGAGTCCAACTGTTAATCCAGCGCTGCCAAACCCACAATCAAACCATGTCCCTCAGTGCCACATCTACAAGACTTTCTAATCTCTCCAGGGATGGTGACTCAACCACTTCCCTGGGCAGCCTGTTCCAGTGCTTGACAACCCTTTTGGTGAAGATATGAGCAAATTGGGAACTATTAGGAACATTAGAAAAAAGTGTCCTTGAGCAGCAAGAACACTTCTTCAGTTATCAAGCACAGCCTCCAGCTCTCAGCCTGTAGCAGTGTAGCAGATGAATATAGTTCATTAGCTGCCGTGCAGTCTCTGTGTACCTCATTTTAACCTGAGATGAGCCAAAGGAAGGCAGATTGAAGAGAAAAATGAAAGCAAGGCCATTGCTGGCAAGCCTGACCAGCATGAAGGTCAGCACTGTGCACTCAAGATTCCCCCTTGGAGGCCCTGTAAACTTCCCAGTTCATCCCATCCCAAGCTCTCTATACCATGCAGAATTGACTGTGTGAGCAGCTGCTTTGCTTCCTGCCTCCAGTCTTGTCCCAGTGCAGAACCACTACATGACTTATTGACCCACTCCTACCTTGCCAAGCCACCAGGCTTTTCCCCCTTCAAACCCGTCTTAGAAACTTCATTCCAGGGTAATGTTGCCCAGCTCTGAGCAGATTGCCAGGATTTAATAATGAGGCTGCATGCAGAACATCAAGCCATGGTAACAACCAGGTTACTGCACACCAGAGTGTCAGCCAAGATAGATGACCAAAACGACTGACTGTCAGCCCCATGGCAGGGACTGTGTTTCCACGACTTGCAGATAACTCTGCTTGGTTCTTCTGCCCCAAACTACCTGTGTCTGACCTTCTGCATCTCATGTTCTCTGGAAACATGCTTTTCTGTGTAAGTAGTTGTTTGCACCTCAGCTAGGAGAAAGGAAGTGTGGGTTCAGTAGCTTTTCAGGATTTGGTCTTGATGGGTTGATAAATCAATTAAAGAGAAGAGACAAAAACACTTTTTCATTGTCATGCTTTTTTTAGCTTTTGGGCCACAGTGGTGAAGGAGGGAAGTTCACCCTGTTGATATGAACTGCAAATAAAATCTTAAGTCACCCACTCTCCTGTGTGCTTTGAAGGTCAGTGAGTCCTCTGTAAGCTCGACTCATAAAAAAGCTGTAGTTAAGCGTTGTACAAAGACATTACATGAGTAACTCTGGCTTGCCACTGCTGGGTTGGAACTGAAGAGCTCTCCTTATGCTGCAGGGGCGATCCCTGAAGAATTGTCCTTGACAAGAAAGAGCACAGTTTTAAACAAATAAACACATACTGCAGGATAGAGACAACATGAGACCCTGGGCAACCCCTTTGCTGAAGCATGAGCAGGTTAAACAGGAGGCACTGCTGGTTTCACATCACAGTCCAGAGCCCCATGAGGTGATGTGTTATCTGGCAGCCAGGACACTGAGAGGGGAGGCAGCCTGCCCAGAGCCTGCCCACTTTGGTGGGCAATCTGCACTTACATGGAGAGCCTGACATACTTCTGTAGACTTTGAATATGGATTCCTAGCACTGGACAAACTTAATGGATAAACTTACTGATACTTATTTCCCAAAAGTTGTTTCTAAGTAAAGAAGTGCCCAGAATTACTTGAGTAAATGTTTCTAGTGGGAGGTAATTTCAATTTGCTGTAGTTCAAAATATTATGCAGATTCCCATCTGCTTTCTTGCAATGGAAAAAAATAGTTCCAGATTATTAATCTATTCACAGTACCATTCAGTTGTTCTCTTTGATTGATGACAAGTGTTTTTGACATTAATATCCTGCTTCTTAGATTCTGTTAATGTTGTGGGTAAGTATTTGCAGAAAACAAAACAAAAGTCTACTTGAGAACAGATGCCCTAATTCTAATGGAAAAATTTCACACCAGCTCCTTAAAGGCCTCTTCTGAACCCATATGAACTCCTTCAGTGTGTTTTGCAATTTCTCTCTCTCCTTGGCATACTGTGCATCAGAGACACAAATTTTTAATTGTCCTGTCAGGCTTCCTCTCCTTCTTCCTGATTGTCACCCCTTCCACTTATGGTCTATGATGATCTGTATCTTAGAGCAGCTTAGTCATGGGATGTCAGCATTGTTCAATAACCCAGCCAAGAGCAATCATGTAGCTTTTATACAATGGAAAAGCAGTCAAAGTCTGTTAAGGATCCATCCAGCTTCCTCTGGAGTCAGTGGCAAAGATGATGGATGCAGGGCCAACCCTTCATCTGTCTGGTGATGATTATTGCAATGGGAATCGCAATATGGGAATCCATGTACTTACAAATTTAAAAAATCCAGCAGGCAGTTCTTGCATTGTGGCTTTATAGCCAGGGCATTTTCTAACACCTGTTAAGTTCACCATACATTGCTGAAGAAGAAAATTAATGAAGGACTGTTTAAACCAGTCTTCAAGAAGTATGGCCTATTCCCTTCCTCCTAACTTCCCATATGGTAGTAGTTTGTGGAATCAGAATCCTCTGTTTACATATTTTCTACAACAATACTTCACTGTAACTTCATTTCAAAGTCATATTAAATAACAACAATCATGTCATAAGTCAGGTTGGAAATATCTTTCGCTTGTCTGGTCCTAAGCTCTCTGTTCACATCTGGCACCGTGTGGAAAGCTCCCCTGTACAAACAGTGCTCTTTGTCATTTTCTAAATACCAATCTTTTTGGAGGGGCTTTATAAAGGTCCCAAACGTAATTTCAAGCATTGACCAACACTGATATTCCAGATCCACCCTGTGCTTCAGTCTCTGTTGAAAATCTCCGTGGGACTTTTTATAAGAGAACTGGTTTTCCCCTGTGACTTTTGCCAAAATTTCACCTTTCCTTTCCTGATTACATCACCTATGAAATTAGAATCCAACTGCCTGCTGTCAGGTGATCTTGAAGTCTGCCCACTTTTTCCACAAAGCAGTAACTGCTGATCCTTGTGTTTATTATTCCTGAGAATGGGAAACCAGTATCTGTGTTAGAGTGTTTTTAACCATAAATAATTACCTAAGAACGTGCAGTTATGTGTTTTTGCAAAGAAGGTGTTTACTAGTTATGTGTAAACGAAACTCCACATTTTGGCATTTTACTCAGAATATGGTAATTACATTGAGTACATCATAAAAATCTTAAACTGAGCTTGATGACTATATCAGGGTACTAAGTGGTGGTTGTAGCTGAATGAATGGATGTGTCTACTATAGCTTAACTTTCTTTGTACATGAAGACACGGGGAAATCCTAATAAAGAGGCAACTGGTAAATGTTCAATATGTTTAATACTTTGCTCCCTCATTTGGAGAACAAAGAGTTGCCTGTTTCATACTACTGGTTTGGACAAAAGCAGGGCATGGAAACGTGTAATCTGCATTTTCTGAATAGTCAAGATTCACAAAGATGATTTCATGTCTCCAGTTCTTTTATGTTAGTATGCTAGCAGAAGGGGACAAAAAGTAATCCCAAGTATAATTTTTTTGCTAAAATCCAGAATCAGAATCAGAAATATTCACAGTTCTGTTGTGTTTGTAATGCAGTGTGAAGCATTGGTCTAATCTAAACACAGAACTACCACCACGGAGCATAAAATAGAACTAATCTTTTAATTAATCAGTATGAAATTACCATTCCTATTTCCAAGAGCTAGTCTAATAAACTGATGAATATGTAAGAGTGTCTGACATCCAATGAGAAATCCAACTGTATAAAAAGAATAAAAGGATGAAGGGAAGGAGTCTAAATCTTCTCAGGAAGCTGCTCCTGCTAATGTGATGAGGAAACTCCCACTGTGAGCTGTGTCGCTTCTATCGTGTGGGACCACTTCGTGAGACCTTGTCATTTTGTAGCTTTGGAAAATGACTGCAATGAATTTTTCCTGGCACTTTTGACAACAAAATGTGTTTTACTTTATATTATAATGATCAGACTGACAGTCCTTCTGTAAATAATTCATACAAAAACTCATAACATAGGACTATGCAATGCAGATCCAGATATGTGCACCTGCAACATTGCCAACACAGAGAACTAAGTACTCATTGCAATGGATTTCACTGGGCAGTTCTAGTTAAATATGCCCTACATTTATTTAAGTTTGGAAGAGAAGAGAAAGAATGATCTAATGTTGATGTGTGCTTTATCTATTAATAGTCTGTTAGGTAACTGTCACCTTTTGGCAAGCATAATTTTTTGACAGTGGTGGAAAATAGTTAAACATTGAAAAATGAGATGTGCTATTACATTACACAAGAGCTAGCACCTTCCATTGGTGTTCCTGGTTTTTATCTGAGTTTATTACTTTGTGCTATTCTCACCTCCAGGCATGGGAATATCTTATCTTCTGGCCTGAAAAGGGTTTTGTGTGCCTGAATGCATATTTGCTTTTCTCCTATACCAAGAAGATGATATTCATACCTGAACCCTTGTTTTCTCTTGGTCCTGGTGGAGTTGCCAGTGTCGGCCAAGAGTGTGAGGTTTCTCATTTGGGGAAACAGGTTCCCCCTTTTCTGGCCCAGCTCTTCAGTGCAGCTCTGGCCCCATCTCCTTCTCTCTGTTCACCTCCTTCCCACAGCAGGAGTTTGTTTTTTCTTTCTCAGTTCAAGGCCTATTTTGGATTAACTTCTGTACTCCACCACTTTTACGCAAAAGCGTCCCTAAGGCCCTTGATTTCCTGAACCCTTCTAGCAATTTTGGGCGTGAATATCTGTGTAGGAAACGTAGAAATTAGGACAGTTATGAGGTCACCTATCCCAAATCGGACGCGTGGAAGCTGAGTGGGGAAAGGCCATGGCAACGCTCCCTGCCCAGGAGCACAGAACACAGGGAGCAAGGGCCAGGCACCTGCACTCCACGCACTCCTGGTGGGAGCCAGGTCCTGAGGCAGCCCCTGTGGGGTGCTCCTTGCCCGGTGTGCCCACCAGCACCAGCTTCCCCTGGACATCCCCACCACCACCCCGCGGGGTTGCTCCCGGCCACACAAGAGGAATTTGCAAGGGAAGCCCAGAGCTCCTCTGTCGGTGTGGCCGGGCTGAGGTAGCCAGGGCTGCCTGTGCATGGTGTGGCCGGGCTGAGGTAGCCAGGGCTGCCTGTGCACGGGAGACAGGACACAGTCTTGCACGGGAGGAGGGATGCAAGCACAGGAGAAGGAAGGGCTGCATACAGGGGAACAGTGAGGGAAGCCTGCGGCGCAGGAGGGACGGATGCGCGGCACTGGGGATACCCGCAGGGCGTGAGGACGGATACACGCCGGACACGAGGGATGCAGGAGGTGAAGGCGCGACAGAGCAACCCGACGGCGGCGGGGACGAGGACGGGGCCGGGGCGTGCCCCGGCTGGAGCCGCGGCTCGGCGCTGCCCTGAGTGACTCGGGGCCCGGCCACTGGCGGCGCGGGCGGCGCTGATGTGCGGGCGGGCGGCCCAATGGGGCCG